>JABFPJ010000041.1:0-85727 GCA_022817425.1 Gryon sp. ZL-2020 | reverse complement strand
TTTTTTTTTTTTTTTTTTTTTTTTTTTGGAGTACAAATATTTCACACGTAAAACAATGCGTGCAGTATTTGCAATTTTGCCGGCGCAAAGTTATATGTCAGACAAGATGGATGAAATTTTTAGTTTCAACTTTAAATTTGAATTGAAAATGAACAAGATTTGAAATTGTAATATTTCATGTAGAAAAAAGCTATGATAGTTTCAATTGAATTTGATACCGGATGATGCAATAGTTTTAACAAATGTTTACAAACAAATTGTCATTTAATTTGTACGATTTGTCATTATGCTATTGGCATAATTGAATGTAAAAAAGATTCACGTAATTATAGTTAACACGGTAGAATTAATACGACGACAATAAATTATACAGAAGCAGGTAAATTATTGAACGACTATTATAGGATTATGTTCCATTCTGTGTTGATAAATGTATTTATAAATTATCGTATTGATTTATTCATTAATATTAGTTGCGAGAAAGATTGTGCTTACGGTTATTGTAATTAATGAATGGATTCGCAAAAGACATAATTATTTTGTTGATTAAAGTAATTTGCTGTCTAGACAGGTAGTGCCATCTAGATAATAGCAAAATAAAGTCAAAAACGCGAAGAAAAAAAATTGAATAAGTAATTCCATGTAAACAATGCAATATAAACAAAGTAATGTAAACAAATCAAAGTAGATAAAGCACACTAAGCAAGACAAAGTAAACAAACCAACATAAACAAAATAAAGTAAACAAAGCAAAGATAAAAAAGCAAGGTAAATAAAATTAACATAAACAAAGCAAAGTAGATAAAGCAAAGTAAATAATGCAATGTAAACAAAGTAGCATAAACAAACTGTAGTAAACAAAGCAAAAAAAACAAAGTAAGGTAAATAAAAGTAACATAAACAAAGAAAAGTAAATAAAGCAATGAAAACAAAGTAAAGTAAATAAAGCAAAATAAACAAAGCAAAGTAAATAATGAAACGTAAACAAAATAGCATAAAACAAGTCGAAGTAAACAAAGCAAAGAAAACAAAAGTAATATAAACAAAGCAAAGTAAATAAAGCAAAGTGAATAATAAAATGTAAACAAAGCAACATAAACAATATAAAGTAAACAAGACAATGAAAACAAAGTAAGGCAAACAGAGCAAAGTAAATAAAGCAAAATTAACAAAGAACTAATAAACAAATTAAATACAGTAGTTTTAATTATCTAGATAGTCAGCTTGACAATCTACATTTCTCCATCCTTAACATTGAAAAATAGAATATTATAATATTTGTTAAACACTGATAAGGAAGATGAACAATCGCGGAATTCGAACTTTTTGGATGAATATACGCCGGTAAATAATCGTCCATTCAAATTGGTCGTCGCCTTCCATTGCTATTAAGACAATACCGGAGGTTCGAGTGTTATATGTTTTAGTCAGTGTAACAATAGAAGAAAATTAATATCATTCCAGCTCGATTGCCGTGCATATTCCTTAGCTTTGCCTATATTAGAAACCAAATACTCGACTTCCACTTAACGTCAGTCACTCAGAAACTCAGATAGGGACACGTTAATGTTCCCGAGCTTTCGAACATTATTCTCTTCTCTCGATAAAGCAGCCGAGCGACTGTATTTCTCGAATCTCGAATTCTCTTCAAAGCTGACATGTGTGAAACGTTTTAGATGATCACGCACCTGTTCCAAGGGCTGATTCAGTAACTTAATGGATGAATGGTACAGATACAATTCAGAATATCCTATTGTACCATTGAATAATTTCGTTTGTGCCGAGTAATTGTGATTTTTGATGATTTTTTTGAATTTTATTCTTTTCCTTTATTGAGACAGATATAAATTGTAACTTAATAGCTTAAGTTGAGTAATGTAACCAACTTCAAGAGGTATAATATTGTTTCGTGACTAACTTCACGTTATTACAAATGATGTTATCAACTTCAGACGACAATACATTGCTTATTGGCTAACTTTAGATAATTCAGAATTTAAGATAAATGTATTAACTGAAACAGTAACTGCAAGTATAAATAGATATAAAGCGTAACTAACTTCAGACGACAGAACATTGTTTCTTTGCTAGCTTCAGATCATTCAGAACTGAGACAAATATATTGTCTATAAAATTAACTAAAAACATAAATAAATAAAAAACAAAACCAACTTCAGACAGTGGAATATTTTTTGCGACTGACTTCTCATGTTATTAGAAGCAGTGTAACCAACTTCAGTCGGCCGTACATTGTTTCGTGGCTGACTTCAGGTTATGCAGAATATAAACAAGAGTTATTGTTTGTAACATTAACTGAAATTATGAATCAATAAAAAACATAACCAACTTCAGACGGTAGAATATTGTTTTGTGTCTAAATTCATGTTATTCGAAGTGCTGCAACCAACTTCAGACAGTAGAAGATTTTTTCATGGCTACCTTCAGGATCTTTTAGATATAAACTAAATTCATTGCCTGGAACATAAATAATAATAAATAAACAAATAACCAACTTCAGACAGTAGAATATTGCTTGATGATTAACTTCAAGTCATTCGAAATATGAAATAAATGCATTGTCTGAAATTAAAAATAAATGAAAAACAAAACTAACTTTAGACAGTAGAAAACTGTTTTATGACTAACTTCAGGTTATTCTATATTATGAATAAATTCATTTTATAAAACATTCGCATTTGAAAAAAACAGTCACTGTAAAAGAAACTTTCAACTGAATCGTTTCAATGAAAAAGTGAAATCAATGCATTTCCATGATTACACATCCAATCTGATAATTATTTACCCCGAAGTAAAGTGGCACTTTACGTTTCATGTAGGGACTCTATTGTGTTCGATTTTGCAATGATGAGTATATTTCCTGGGTGTCACGTGTTCTCTCTTCAGGCTCCTCACGTACTTTGTTTGTTCGTCGGACAGCTAGCCAAACAGCCAAAGGATAAAGAAGGGGGAATAGATCGAAATGGCGTATCACGGTTATTTTTCTTAGTTACGAGTACCATAGTTCTCGTGGTGTTCGAGAAGAAAGAAAAAAAATGAGCAGAAATAAAAGGAAAAAGAAAAAAAGGACGAAAGTAATGGTAGTCGGGAAATGTCCACTTCCGCGCTTGCACTTTATGCACGTATGAGTTGAGACGCGTGATTCGAATGCTGCGACTCAAAATCGGTCCGAAATTACCACGAAATCACCTCTTGCAAAACTGATTTGCCGCTCGATCTAATTCTCGATTCTGCAAAATAATTCGTACGTAAAATACCCGATGATGGTCCGAGCTCGGTGGTTAGTTGGGCCGATGAATTTTATTTTATACTACTGAAATTTTAGTATGCCACAGAAAAAGTTACTGTTCTCAGTGGAATAACATTGTATTTTACTTTTTGTTCTGTAACATAATTCATTTTACTTACAGTCGGAAAAAATGAATTGGATTCAAAAGTAATAAAAATAATTACCAGTAAAAAGAGAAAGAAACAAGCCCGTAACAAGTCAAAGAGTTTTGTAAGTAATTATCAAGTTAACGCCTGATCACATCCGAGTTAAATCTACTTTCCGATCACTCTGCATTAACTGTCACCAGAGTACGTGCGATGTTCCGAACTTATTTCGTCAAACTTGGGAGGAAGTATTGATCGGACGTTAATTAATAAATTATACACTCTTCGGTGGAACTTGTTATTTGACTTCGTCATAAATTCATTCGCCGAACAATTTCGAGTGCGACAAATTGTCTCGATAAATAACGTATCTTTGCAATATAGTTAGCAAAAGTCAACGGATCGTCGAATTCACTTATCGATAATTTAAAAAAAATCAAAAAATGAAAAAAAATGAAATTAAGAAAAGGAAAAAGAAGTTGATGACTATATTTTGTTGCCTTTGTTTTGTTTACTTTATTTTGATAACTTCGTTTTGTTTACTTTGCTGCATTTATTTTGGTTTGTTTACATTCCAATGTTTAGTTTTCTTTGATGACTTTGTCTTGTTTACATTATTCTGTTTACTTTATTTTGATGACTTTGTTTTGTTTACTTTGCCGTACTTGTTTTGTTTATATTGCATTGTTTTCTTTACTTTGATGATTTTGTTTTGTTTACATTGCATTGTTTACTTTACTTTGATGACTTTGTTTTGTTTACATTGCATTGTTTACTTTACTTTGATGACTTTTGTTTACTTTGTTTAGTTACAATATCTTGTTTATATTGTATTGTTTACTTAATTACTTTACTTCAAAGTAGAGGGTAATGACAACTATCTAAATCGTCGAATTCACTATTATCGATAATTTAAAAAATTACAATAAAAAAAATGAAACTAAGAAAAGAAAAAAAAGTTGACGAATTATGATTCTCCGAAATTGCTTTTGATATCATGCTCATATTCAAAAGTCACTTTTAACTTCAATCTTTTTAATTGTCTGCAGTTTTCTCGGCGTTATAAAATTCTCTCAGCATTTAATGCGAGACATTGTCTACTGCCAAGTACAGAAGTTGACGTTTTCCGTTCTTGACTGGAAGCGATTTAAAATAGTTATCTCTTACTTCGTACAAAAAAGTTGGGCCTTCGTGAGAAAAAGCGACAGTATAACAAGGCAAACAAAGCTACAGTAAATCAATTTCTTTAATTCGAAATTACGCAGTGTGATTTATTACAAAACTGGGCCAATTCGTGTCGCACAAAATGGCCCAAATCGGGGATGTTTTGTCGAACCTATAATATCTATAGTAAATGGCGGATAAGAACGAAATCACTATGGCATACATAAGCCCCTATATAGCATCGAGACAATGATTGCTCCTTCAGGACGAATGTACGGAGATACCCATTGAAAGTTCAAGCAGATAGAATACATTCTCCACTCTTAACTACGAAACCCGTTTTTGTGATAAAAAAGGTTGATATTCTTGAATTTATACGAGCATCTTTTTGAAGACAAAAAATATTTATTGCAATTTTTCCTTAAAGCAAAATTTCAAAAAAGTCACAGAACACTGTAATCACAGATTAATCGAAAGATCGATTGTAAAAGTGTATAATTACGTTAAATCTTGCTTAATTGGGGTTAATTTAGCTGAAACAAAAAATGGTCTTTGTAAAACAAAAAGCCATTTGAAAAACTGCTGAGGAAATTTTAGAAGCCACCAATTATGATTAATTAACTATGTAATTTCTGTCTAAGTTTAGTTTTTGGAACTTGATATAGTTGGAAGGAAATTTAGTGATATAAAATATTGTGTCATTAATGGCGTTTCTATTTCGAAATTCATTGCCTGGCAAGGAAAAAAAAAGTCGAAAATAAGACGAACTGTTATACTTTGCCGCTATCTGCACTTGGCCGGTGGAGACTCATCTTGGAGTAAAGAACAGCCGCATCTCGACAAGTTTCTTTTTGTGCAAGGTTGCAACCAATCTGTTCTTCCTCTCTTCGTACATTGAAATACTCTCTCTGCTTTGGGCCAATGCAGTCGCGTTCATTGTACCGTACTTCCAGTGTTCCAAGAAAAAAAAAAAAAAAAAAAACGAAGCAGAAGAAGGAAAAAATACTTACAATAAAGTCTTTTGTACCCATATCGTAATTGGTTTTTGACGCTTTCAAATCTATTTGTCAAATGTATCATTTCAATTTTCTTTGACACCGAATTCGAAGGGAACTCTTATCGTTAACAAAATCCGCTATCATTTTCAGCATTGGCTTTAGGAACGTAACTTTGATGATAGTGAATTCCGTATTTATAGATTTTGGAGAATTTGTTTTTTTTATTTTATTTTTCATTAAGGTTAAATTATTGATAAATTTTTAGTAATATAATATCTCATCGACTATTGATTATCGGCGTTAACATATCAACATATCAACATATCAACATATCAACATATCAACACATCAACATATCAACATATCAATATATCAACATATAAACATATCGACATATCAATATATCAACATAACAATATATCATCATATAGACATATCAATATATCAACATATCATATCATCATATCAAAATATCAACATATCAACATATCAACATATCAACATATCAATATAGCAACATATCAATATGTTATTATATCATCATATCATCATATCAACATTTCAACATACCAACATACCAACATATCGACATATCGACATATCAACATATTAACATATCAACATATCAACAAATCATCATATCAACATATCAATATCTCGAACGTCTATTGAACATAACCATATGACCTTGTACCATACATTGCTTCCAATCTTCGACTTTCCTGATAACACCATAATCAAACGAAGATTCAATTGAGGTTTCCTGAGGTTTCATCCATTCATCTCGTTATCGAATACTCGACACGATAATCCATGACGAATAAATGTCGTAGCTACCAGGAATTTCCGACCAACATGCACGTTTTGGAAAAGTGCGCCGCAAACCGCAATTTATCGAGAACGATGCCTTGCCTGTTTGTTATTGCTCAACACTGTCTACGACGAATTTTCGATCCATGCTTGAGATTCAGACCCCTTAGCTGCTGCTAGCAATAGAAGCTTTGATCTTTATCAATGCCAGGATTACTATTTGGACATAAAGTAATACAGTCAATAAAGTACAAGTTGAGATAACACACCTTGCTGGTTTTATGGTTGATTTCGGTTAATTTTTATTTTATTGCTTAAATTATGTTTTTTTTAGGTTAGATTCATGATAAAGTTGTTAAGTTAAGCTTAAGATTAGATTCTTTTAGATTAGGTTTAAGATAAGTTTGGGACTTAGTTAAGTGTTTGTAGATTAGGTTCAGAGTAGATCTTAGGGTAGGTTGAGTTTTTTAGGTTAGGTTTAGAGTAAATTTAAGGTTTTCAAGTTAAATTTAATATAAATTCAAAGTTAGGTTAAGTTTTATTTAAGTTATGTTCAGAGTAGAATTTCGGATAGGTTGAGATCTTTAAGGTTAGGTTTAAAGTAGGTTTGCGGTTTTTTAGGTTAATTTTAAAATAAATTCAAGTTAGGTTAAGTTTTATTTAAGTTAGATTCTACCAAATAGGCTGAAATTTGGGTTAATTTTAAGATTAAACATAAGGTAAAGATATTTTTTGTTGGAATTATGATAAATGTAAGCCTAAATTATGTGTTTTTAGGTTAAGTTTCGAGTACATTAAATTTAGGTCAAGTTATTTAAGGTTAGATTACATTTGATGTTCGGTTGAGTCTTATTTAGGTTATTTTGAGTAAATGTAGGTTAGTTTATTTGACAAAAATTGCAAACATTGTTTTAAAACAAATATTATATATTTATTAATTTAACTTCATCATCAGTTATAAACTTAAAAGTGATAGTTGTCTGGAGTCTTTGGTATCTGAAAATGACACTTGTTGTTTCGATGATAAATAACGCTTTCGAATCGTTCGCTAGTAATAATACTGAAACCAATTCAAAGTGGTTGTGCGATATCTCGGGCTTTCTTTTTTTTACACCTTTTTCTACTGCAACTACCAACACAGACTTGTTTCAACGGCAAAATAGAAAAATATCAGTTGCCTCAAATCTCCAAATATTGAACACACCTGCACTTGTACTGGCGCTCTTTGGTGGGATTTATATTAATGTACAAATTCTCGTAAGCTCTTGCGCTGGATTCGTAAGTGTGTACATACAAGCGATACAATGTGGAAAAGAGGCGTTAAGTTACAAAAGAAAAGAATATTGCTATTGTCAAAACTAAAAATATCCCGGCACTTAAGCGTTTTGTTAAATTTACAATTGAATGTAGACAGAAATCGATTTTTAAAGAAACAAAAGTAATTTATTTAACAGTTATAAATAAAAATTATTATTTTTAGCTGAATAACCTAAAAAATGGCATTGATTTTGCTTTCAATTACCAATGTCATTTGTCTTCATTAATGTTTTACTGAAACAACGCAAAAAATTGAATATTCAAGTTCATAATATTACACGTCACGACGCTATTTTCCATGTAACGAGGTTCGCGGAAACAAGTCCAAGTTGAGTTCAAATTGCGTTTATGCATGTTTTTATCTTGAAAATCCTTTGTTCTTGAACATTTTCTGTAAAATAAATAAACGAGGTAATTTTTAAGAAAAAAACGGGTTTTCTTACTTAAAAAAAGATTCATATAATTTATGAAATAATGATAAAATGTTAAGGAATAATTTATTCATTAATTGATTTGCAGGAATTCTTGCAAACCTCAATTATTTATGAAAAAAACTTTTTTTGCAATGTTAACATTTTTTTTTAGCTTTTTTCTTTCGTTGCAATGAGGTGAAGTAGGTGAATGCCATAATGAGGAACGTCATTAATGATTTAGCACGTTTAACATACCTGCGGTATAATTATAGTTCGATTTGATTTTTCCGCTAATCTGAATTATTAAGATCATTTTGCTGACTTGTGAAATGTTTTTTAATTAAAAAACAATGAGTCAAATAATGTGCAAAGATAAGAAAAATTGTATTGAGTACATATATTACATATAGTGCAATTTTTAAAGCAATTTTCCGAATTACTCGAAAAGATAAAATACTACTTTCGGTGGGATAGTTTTGTAACTTCCCGCCCGGGGATTCGCTATGGGGAATTCTAAGTGAGTTTATATATTTAGTGAGTTTACTCGACCATAAGCTACTTTGGAGAATCCAAATCTTGCTAAAGATATATTTCATACGATATCAAAAATAACTGCAATATTTAGAACATTCAAAAAAATTTTTTTAGTTAAAAAAAAAGAATGTTCAAAAATGTCTTGAAAGAGTATACTTTTGTTGTATCTTACGTGGTAGGGAAAATCACATGTTAGATCAAACAAATTTATATGATTTTCATGTTCCGTTGCTCGATGTATATAATGGAATTAAATTATGTATTTTAACTCACGCAAGGAAAATTGAATTATTGCATGATTTCTGCGAAATTTGTATTCTGGTTATGCTTTGATGAGATTAAAGTTTTCAATTTCATTATTGTATTATAGACGAATACAACAACAAAATGACACAAAACATTGTAAATGAATTGAAATTATAATGCTTTTATCTCATTTTACATTACATGAAGAAATAACGATTGTAATTAGCACAACTAACATTACGAGAATTCACGTTTAAAATGACACACAACTTGGGATAAAATTTAAATAAAGTCCGTCATCTTTTTCTTTCCAACGAATTGAGCACATTTTTCGTGAACTTTATTTTTATTCGCACAGCACACAACTTTTAATAAGTTTCTTTTGAAGGTAAATTGGTAATTTGATATCACTTTTCGAGCTGCTCTAACTTTTATAAATTTGTTACAAATTACGGAACATTACTCGATACTTAAAAGAAGAGTAAGGACACGATATAAATTAATAACATTGAGTTTTTCTAATTAATTGACTTAATAGAAATAAACTTATTCTTTGCTCAAAGTTGAATAATGTTGTTAATGTTGAATGATTTTAAATTGAATTGTTTCAGACGAAATGACACCACCAATACGGGAAGTTGTCACGGAAGCCGGTCGTGATATCAGTCTGGAATGTCCTGGAGTGACGGAACGATCACTGGTGATAACGCTGGAATGGCGTTTTAATAACGTGCCGATTGTAGAGTACAGTAATAGCGATACAACTAAAACAAATCATCGTAATCGTTTGACATTTTTTACGAACAATTTTACGCTCAATTTTCATCCGGTTAAAGCCATCGACGGTGGGGATTATCAGTGTTTAGTGAATAATCGCAAGACTCCGGATAAAATCGTTCGACTCATCGTTGAAGGTGAGTTTTTACAAGAAAAACCTATTTTCTAAATGAAAAAGACAAAAATCTAACTGTTAAATTAGGCTTCGAGAAAAATGCATTGTTGATTCATTATATAGATACTGAAAAAATAAGAAGTCAAAATAAACAAAGCAATGAAAATAATAAAATGTAAACAAAGTAATGTAAACAATCGAATGTTAATATAAGAAAGCAAATAAATAAAGCAAAGTAAACAGTGCAATATAAACAATGTAACGTAAACAAAACAAAGTAAACATTAGAATGTATTTTAGACATTGACATAAAACTTAAATATTTATTTAATACAGTCCTTCGAGCCGTTTTTTTATCATTTTTGCAAAAATAAAAAACAAAAAAAAACAATAAATTAACGCAAATAAAGCAAAGTAATGACTGGAATGTAAACAATGTAACATAAACAAAATAAAGTAAACAAATTAAAATAAATATTGCAATGTAAACAAAGTAACATAAACAAACAAAGTAAATAAAGTGTAAAATAAAACAGTATAAAGGTTTTTTGTTGGTTTTATCGACGATCTAGATAGTTAATTTGACAATGCATTTTTCTCGGTGTACTTAAAATATGGAACATAATTTAAACAACCTGCAATGTTGCGAAATTCGATAATTTTCAGTCATTCGTGTTAATGATAATCCAATTTCGGCCTCGTTAATAATGTTACTTAACTTTTGATTCTCATAAATCCATGCCCTGTACGAATTAATGTAATAATTCAATTAAAATGAATGGCTCAAAAATGTAAAAATGCGAAATATCTTGCACATTTTTCTTATTAATTAAAAAATAATCAATAATCTTAGACCATTCACAATAATTATTTTGAAAAAATGTGAAATAATTTTGCAAAAAAATAAAAAAATTATGCCCGTAAGTATGTAAGCTTGGTACTGAAAAGTGATGCTCAGCCGGCGAAATTTGTTGAATTACTTGAACCGTTGCCGGGAGAGTCTCGTCAAATAATTCCACAAATCCATTCAACGATTTCGTTGCAACCTGTTTATTCCATTAGCGATGTTTCACAGGGATTTGCTGGACAAAGGCTCTTGAATTGTTCGTTTCTAAATGCAGACATTATTACAAGCTGTCGAACTTCATAAAAGTTGGAGGCAAAAAAGCCTTCGTCAATTACAGCTTCTGGGAAATTTAAGTCCTCTCTCATCTTCGGGCAACAATAAACGTTAGAGCCTCGAAATAATTGAAACAACAAAAAGTGTCGAACGATTTAAACCCTAAGCTTTCAAGTTGGTGTATTTCTTTGTCGTAAGAATCTTACTTGTTCTCACTTTATTCAAACAATAATGCATCATTTATGACAGTTAAAATGCTTTAATATTTAAACATAAAGGCAAAGAGTATTTGTAGTTTTGTCATCGGCTTGACTCTGAAATGAAATAATATAATATTTGAGAGAGACGCAAGCATTCAAGACTACTGAATCGTTTACGGAGGGAGATTTTCAAATCATCAAGCGTAGGTCTCGAGGATTCGCCTGTCGGAACAAAAGCGACTAAATTATTCGAATGTTACAGAGATACTATAAGCATCGTCGTCTTAACTGCATTGTCTGCGCACGAGAGAAGGCCCTTTTCTGGCTACGAATTCTGCCGACTGAAAGCACGCTGATTTCTCAGAATTATAACGTTAATAGAACCGTGAAATCGAGCCAGGTATATCAAAGCGAATGATGCAGTTTAGTCTCCACTGACTACCTTCGTTGACCTTTTTATTGTCTCGCACAGTCGTAAGTCAACTTCGATCGTTCGATTAACTTCGCCCAAAAGCTTCATACTTCGAGAGGATAAAGTGTTTATGCAATACAGTCCTTCGAACCGTTTTCTCATCATTTTTCCAAAAACTAATATTATTTTATCTCACTTTTACTTCAGATAACTCAGTTTAGTTTCTTTTTTTTCAGTTTTAGTCATTTTAAACATTTTATTTGACATAAAACTCAAATCATTTTTCAAAACAGTCCTTCGAGCCGTTTTTATCATTTTTCAAAAAATCGAATTTATTACATTTAACTTTTATTTTAAATACCTAATTTCAATAATCTTTAATTTAATTTAAAGAAATTTAGTGATTTATCTTAATTATATATTACCTTAAACATTAACCAATATTACAGTTTGAGTGACTCGATCTTACTTTTGAAAAAAAAGTTTCATAATTAATAATAAATTGAGTATAATAAAAATGTCTGCGAAAAAGTTTTTATTGCATTCTGAATCAAAAATTGGAATGTAAACGACACGTGACGTTTATTTTTGATTAATTTTCAAAAAATGGGTCGCGAACGAAAATTTTGAAGTCACGTATTCTGATCGCTACTCAAACTTAGCCGATTTATCTTGTCAGAGAATGAGATTAAGTCCATTTAGAATTTAAATGTACTCCACATGGAATTTAGAATCGGTGCAACTGCTGCGATGGAGCTCTATTTTTTATTGAACAAGAATTTCATAAAGAACTTACATTTGATTCTTCATATTATTATCGGTTTTGCATTTTTGTATTTATACACGTTCAAATAAAAAATAGTTAACATATTTCATTTTATTTCATCTCTCCGTATTTGCAATGAGTATAAACTATTTCAGTGAATATTATTCATTTCCATATTAGAGCAACTCTCTAAAAATAATTTGCAAAAGCCACAAAAATGTGTGAATTCTCTCAACTTAACCGATTATTCGTATATATAAATAAATGCTGTCGATTGTAGAATGTATATTATTTGTTTTATATATGCCGTGTATTTCTCGACAAAGCAAATTGTTTGAAATACATTATATTTGTATGAATGCAGGAATCTAAAACTTCTCAAATTCAGTATCATATGTTTGAACTAAAAAAAATATATTTAAAATATTTTTTTCTGTTCGAAACATTAAAATGATTTGTCGAGTTTGAAGTATTAGTTTGAATACATTGAAGTTAAATACACATCCCCTAAAGGTGTTGTCTTAAAGTTTCGAATATTGTGGATGTGATGCAGATTGGAATTTTGGGATCTGAAAATTAGATTTGGGCGTTACTCATACGAATGTGATTAAAGGAAATTGTACAGATAGATCAATGAATATCGTGTACATTTATACAACCGAAGCAAATGGTCTTCGGAAACTAACTATTGGCTACGTGAATAATAACTTTGATAAACTTGTCGAAACGGTTATAAGGAATTAGCTATAGCTTTTGTTGCTGCAGCACAATCTAATCCAAGTTATTTAATATGCTCTAATGGAGCCATTAAAGGTTTCTAATTTGACATTTACTCAAATTAAGATTTGTGTGTCGATGAAATTCAATTTGGCACTAAATTTAGATTCATCATTCTGCAAATTCGACACTTGTTTCAAGTTCTTTTAATCATATTTTCGATATCTGATGAAATTTGCAAATGCATTCGAATGTAAATTTCGATGACCAACCAAAAGTCTTCTTTGCTATTATATATTCGTAAATCTCAGCAGAAATAATTTTTGCAATAGAAGTGTTTTTCATCACTTTTCCAACTTTTATTTATTTTTTTTTAGTCTTTTGGTCAATTCCAATTCTCGTCGATCTTTTCATCAAAGTCCGCGAGCTTCTTTTGCCTCGCCGAGGTTAACTCTCAACAGATAACTGTATTTTCCAGCAGGATGGCCACTGTGCCGAATTCAAGGGACAACGAAACAGGAAGTTATCTCGCAACGCGAACACAGAATGGTTGCAGCGCATAAACGACTGTCCGACGTCTGGTCGTTAATCTTCAAAGAGCTCGGCGCTCATAACGGATATCGATAAAAATAAATCTCTTTATTTCCGAGACGAAGGCAACGCAAAGTCGTTTGTAATATTCGTGCACGCGAGAATCCTCCAAACGCTTTTCTTGAAGTCATCAATGGCTAGGAATGAAAATGCAATTCGTCAGACATTGGGTCTTCAAAATAATTGTATTATTTATTTTCTGCTCAATATAGATATATTGAGTTTGATGTAAATTTAGAAATTAATGTAATCTTCATTGAATTTCATTTTAATTAGTGCCAGTAGTTGATAGTCTTTTGAAAAACACTTCTAGACATCTAGTAATTCTAGAAATTTTATTTGACGTAAAATTTAATTGTATTTTTTAAAACAGTCCTTCGAGCCGTTTTTTATCATTGTTCCAAAAATAACAAATTTTTAACTCTGTTATTTTTAAAAATGAATATTTTTTTTAATAATGAAATTTATTGCAAATTTATAATTATTCATAAGACATAAATCTTAATTTTTCGGAATTTTGCGAAGGTTACATATTAATAAATCGCGTAATTGAAAAAATGTGCTTCGTGATCCTCGTGAGTTTGGACGAAGGCGAATTCCGAACCAAAAAAAAAGGTTGGAAGTCAAATAGAAACAAGTTATCCACTTTAAAATGCGCGCTGTTTGCAATTGATTTATTACTCTTCTTTTCTTTTCTGAATGATGCGCCCATTTAAAGGCAAAAGTTTCTCAAACACTCGACGCCCGCGCATAGACACGAGTTGATCGAACCAGAGAGATATATTCGAAATCTATAGAATAGCTTCACCACACGCACCCAGCGTTAGAAAATAGTGAAGCGCCGTCATGTCGGGCAGGGCTCTCTATTGAAATCGCGAGCTCTAATAGAATTCTACGAACGTAATCCAACCGCGAAAACCGCTTTTCATAGAATGCACGTACGCAACCGGTTTAATACGAGTGTATTCCCAGGCTTTTTAATGGGAATAGGCCAGCATTCCGTCCGAACAACGACCATAATGACCCCTACTATGTTCATGCTAGTATTTAAACCCAGCCATCTTGTTTGCATTAATTAATCTAAGGATTTATTTCATTATTATCTACGAGACTTCATTTTCATTGTATTTTAAATTCTCCCTTGGTCTCCGATGTTTTATCTCGAATCACCTTTCTAACGCTGTACATATTTTTGCATCCCTTAGTAAAAACAATCATGTCCATTTATTATTAATATATAGATACCTAATCTAACTAATATATATAAATATGAAAGTATGTTTGTTTGTTTGTTTTTTTGTTTGTTTTGTCGAACATCACGCACAATCTACTGAAATAATTCTGTTCAAATTTTGAGAGCAACTAGCTGAAATCCTCTAAAGTGCTGTAAAATTGCGATATAAAAAGTAGTTTAAAAAAAAAAAGAAAAAAAAATTTTTCCCAATTTTGGTCCCCCTTTTAGAGGGTTGTCAGGGGGTTGTCAGGGGGTTGTCAGGGCTTCAGCTATTGGTATATATACAGACCATATTTATATGATCTATATTATATATATTTGAATATTTTCCATATATGGACCATATATAGACAATATAGTAGCACTATTAATCGATAAAATAAAATAATCCATATATCAATTATATATTGCCAATATATGGTCACTATACATAATAACTTTATATATTGCTAATATATTGACCTTATATTACTTCCATACTATCACTTCCATATTACTTCCATAAAATATATAAACTCATATATAAATTATTTTATATATGCTACTCATATATTATTAGTAGTATATGTATGGTACTATATTGACCGCATATATTTCCATATTGGTACATATATATCATATTGGTCTTTATATTACTAACATAGACCATATTATATTTGTATATTTTCCATGTATAGACCATATATTGACAATATACTGGCGCTATTCAAAAGTAATTCATATACTAATTGTGTATGGACTATATATGGTTACTATATACTCAATATATATTTGACAGGAAATATAAATGTATAAGATATATAATCAAAATATAAAAGTAATATATACTACAATATGAAATAATATTACTATACGTTTTATATATGAACAATATATGATTCTTTTTACTTAGAAAATTATACATTTGTTCAGATAATATTTAATAAGGATTAACAACAACAAATAACCATAGATAAACAATTTTAAAATCTAGATATCTCTTCTTTTTCATCCAAATAATAAAAATTTAAATATCTCACTGTATTTTGCACACTAAACATTTAAAGTTAAAAATATTGTCAGAAAATGAATATAAAAGTCATAAATATTTTGTCGAATTTTGCAAGAATTTCGCCTCAAAATCGTAAAAATCTTATTAAGAAAATAATTTGAACTTTGATATTTATGTTTAATAATTTCGATACTGAACATTTTTATATTCTTACACTTTATATAATCGTAACATAAATTCAATTCATTTATTAACTTTATTCATTTTAATTATTATCAAAAATAAGTAATACACCATTTTTACGAAAAATGTTCAATACAAATAAATTTATATTATATAAGTTGAATCCGATTTTTTACTTGAGATAAATCTGTCTAGAAATACTTTCAAGTTTCGAATAACACCAACACGTGGTATTTAGATTTCCGATACATTGTGCGAATACAATTTTATTTCCAATAAGTTATACCTGCTTTGAAATCAAATACTTTGCATCGTGTAATATTGAAAAATAATTTATAATCTTAATATAGTTATATAAAAATAGATAAAAATATATATTATATATTTATTATCACGTTGCCGGAATACTTGCATTCAATTAAACATTCTTGTTTAATCCAAAGTGAGCATATTAGTTTGAAATTCAATATTTTACGAAACATTCTTTTAAATTAAAAATTATCGATAAAAAGGCGGAACAAATTATTTTATATTCACTTCAATTTAATTGCATTATTTAATAATCTTTATATTTTATTTTTATGATATAATTAAATTGATTTAAAAACTATACATATACATATATATATACAAAAAATTAATTTCAATGTGTAAGTTGCATTTACAACAAAAGTGAACAAAGTTGTCCAAAAATGAATTTTACATTCAAATTATGTAAATATAAATGTATGGAGTCTCTGATCACAAAATATTACGTGTGGCGAACATTGCCTAATGAGATCGTTGGTTTTCCGGATATTGTAATACCGCGCTGGCTTAACCCGAAAACCAACGATCTCATTGGCTGCGAGGTGCACCGCATGTGTTATTCCACTGGCTATCGTAACCAGCAAAAAAAAAGCAAACGAAAAAAAAAAACATATACTCGTTTTATTAAATATTCGTCCAAAAGTTTGAATAATGAATCTCATTGATTAATACTCAAAAAATTTTTCACTTTTCAAATTAAGATTAAAAAAAAATCAGTCAAGGTCATTTCTAAAAAAAATTTGTTAATTATAAATATTTGTGATGAAAAAATTAAAAATCGAAAATATTAATATTGCATCCCTGACATAAGAAAAAAGTGCTGAAATTTTGAAAAAAGTACCCTCGAAAAGGACGTTTGGAGTTGAAATTCAAGGAGCTGTGCGGGATGCATGTCGGTCAAGTCCGCGGAAGGAAATTAACATCCTGGGTGTTGTCGAGGCATTGATTTATCGCCACTACAGCGGGGGCATATATGGCCTTTTGTTTGAGACAAGAAAGGGCCATTCTGAATAATTATCCCCATGCTGTGTGATCGAGTTAATTTTGGATAGGAGCAGCGCGAGAATATTTGCAACGCATCTGATATGTAGTTTGATTCCAACTTCCACGCTATTTCAATTCCACAGATTCTTGTGGACTTTGGTTTCTAACCTTCTGAAACTTGAATAACTCGTGCATAGTAAAAATTACAAAAACAAATAGTCAAAATTACAATCCGCATAGTCAAATTTAAAGTACAAATAGTCAATATAACAGTCCAGATAGTCAAAATTACAAACTTGATGGTTAAAATTACAATCTAGATAGTCAAAGTGACAATCTAGATAGCTAAACTTACAATCTAGATAGTCAAAATTATAATCTAGATAGTCAAATGTACAATCCAGCTACTCAAATTTACAATACCGTTTAGTCAAAATCACAATCCAGATATTCAAAATGACAGTCTTGATAGCAAACATTACAATATAGATAGCTAAAAGTACAAACTAAATAGTCAAAATTACAAGCTAGATAGTCAAGTGTACAATCGAGGTAGTCAAAATGACAATCTGTGTAGTCAAAACTATAATCCAGTTAGTCAGAATGACAATCTGTATAGTTAAAAATACAATCTAGATAGTAAAAATGACAATCTGTATAGTCAAAATTACAATCCAGATAGTCAAAATAACGATCCAGATAGTTGAAATGACAGTCTAGGTAGCAAACATTACAATCTAGATAGCTAAAATTACAATCTAGATAGCTAAAATTACAATGTAAATAGTCAAAATTATAGCCTAGATAATCAAATGTACAATTCAGGCAGTCACATTTACAATCCAGATAGTCGAAATTACAATCCAGACAGTCAATTTGACTATTCATTTTTTACGATGTTAATAAATGTAAAACAAATCAAAAAAGAAGCAAAGATGGCAGCAAAGATTGAAATGGAATTCTTTTAGATGGATATATGAGGAGTTATTTGAGTAAGACACTTTGGCAATAAAATGCAAAAATCAAAACCCGGTTTGACGTTTTGTTACCTTTCCGGGAATCGAAGGCTTCGGCTTGGCTTCGGTAGAAGCGCCGTAAACCAACAGTTTATGTCAAAAGAAATAACAGAGAGTGACGCTGCCAACAACTGCGAATTTTGAATGGATGTTGCTGACAAACGCTGAATGCTTCGACGCCCACGGAACAATAAATACCAATCGCACCAATCGGTAACTGCCGACAACAAACAATCCATTTTGAGCCACGGCTTTAATGAAAGTATAGATGCCTTTTTGTTGATCGCCGCCGTCGAAACTTGTATAATCGACCGAAATATCTTTTATCGACACTTCAGTTAACCATTTATTTTGCAAGGGATATCAAAATGTGCATACCTCGGCATTTTATTTTTTGTTCTCCTTATTTTTTCTTTTATTTTTTACAGTAATGCACACTGAAAAATGTGGATTGCATAATTTACTATCTGAATAGTTAATTTTACTATCTGCTAAAATATTGTAATTAACCTATTATAACCTAAAATTGATTATTTATTAACTTCAAAAATGTAATTAACCTAAATTTCATTATTAACTTCAAATTTATGATTAACCTATAATGCAATATCAACCTTAAATTTATAATTAACCTAAAATTCATGATTAACCTATAATGCATTATTAACCCCAAATGTATACTTAACCAAAAATTCATAATTAACCTCAAATGTATAATTAACCTAAAATTCAATATTAACATAAAATGTATGATTAACCTAATATTTTTTATAAATCCTCAAATTCATGATTAACCTAAAACGTATAACTAATCTATTAACCTAAAATAAATTTATGTTTAAAAAGGTACTCGAATGGTTCTGTTTTTTCTGGGTTACAAGAAAAATGGTGGAAACTCTGTTTCATTAAAAGCCGGCAAACAAAAGCAAGAGTTAGCTTTCACACGTGATCTAGTGCGCGTGTCAAGCATAGTCGGTGATATTCGTTGAAAGGCGGTCACGCTTGGATTCGGCCGCGAATATGTGCTCAGACAGAGAAGTTGGTTTACTGAACGAATTTTTAACTCCATTCTTGTTTCACGGCGATCACGACAAGAAACGGCAGTTTTATTTTCGAAACGAATTACCTCTCGTATGTTTGTCTTGAGCGCTTGTACCTGATTTGAATTCGTTTTCAGAATTCACGACAGCGCCATCTTGCTTTATTTATGTTCGGTGAAATTATCATGAATTAATCGAATGATACATTTTGAGGAGAACAAAAAATATAATGCATTTAGTGGTTTACACATTTTTGTTTCGTACGTATTAGTTTAATTTTAATTTACTAATATTTGAGGTTATTTTTAATATTAGGTTAGGTTAAATTCATCTTAATAATTTCCAATAATGATTTGAAAGAGGTCAATATTTAAGCAGAAATGACGTAATGGAAGTGTATTTTTCCTTCCTAGAGATAGAAATTAAGGATAGAAAGTTATTTTCCCTCCCTAGGGCAGGAAAGTACGGATAGTAAGTTTTTTTCTTTCCCTAGAGAAAGACAGTGCCCACTTTTATATCACTTTTTGAGGAAGAAAAGTATTTTAATCTTTAAATAACGTAATGGAAGTTTCTTTTCTCTCCCTAGGGATGTAAAGGAAGGATAGAAAGTTATTTTCTCTCCCTAGGGTGACAAAGTGCCACTATTATCGTATTTTTAGAAGAAGAAAAGATATTTTTTCTTTTCCAACCCTTATTTGTTGTCGACTTTGAACAAACCGTCCAAAATGGGCAACTTTTCTCCCTCGTTCCATAATAATACTATTACATAATTTCAAAATTATTTATGTGACATAATTAATTCAATAGTATTTAGCAATGACCAAAGAAATTAGTCTTTACTGATAACTAATGATAAAAGTGAGTAAGGAAAATAAAAAGAAAAAAAAAGCAGAAGAAGAAGTAGAAGAAAGAAATTCTTAGTTTTTTCAGCAGTAGTTTCGGTCTTCTTTTGCCACTTCTGTAAAACCAAAGCTTTCGTAATCACCGACACTTACTTCGCAGTCAGAAAAGTCCTCGTCATTTGCATAATACGTTTCAGCGTCATTGTCTAGACGGTTTGTTCGAAACTCGAGTGTAATTGATCGCTGCTCCCAATTCGTTTGTTCGTTTCCCAGCGGGACTAGAGAGATGTACGTGTTAGATCCGCCGGTGTTTGTCGAAATTATAGAAACGTATTTAACCGAATAAATGCCTCGATTGTGTTAGATTAAATCGATTTTAGTCGTGTTCTTTCCCACGACGATCAGATCCGAAAACCGAATGCTCGGACTCTCCAACTGGACCAATATTTCGGCAACATTTTGTTCTAAACTGATGGAACAAGGAAAAAAAAAGAAAAGCGAGTTAAGCTTAAACGAGAAATACCTTTAATCATTGAATCCAGTAAAATTATTTAACGTCGGTGAATAAATGAAAGTAAAAAAAATTATCAAATGCTTGCAATTCTTTTGTTTATTGTTACAAACAGCTATTGTCATTGGTTATTCAGTTTAATTTTTATTTATTTTGCAGTGTTATTTTAGTTTGGACAAAATGATTTCTTTCAATACTCAAAATACATATTTACAATAAAAAAAAGGCTGAAATTTGTTTCGAAAGTTCATTCGGCAAATGAAAATTCAAAATATCAAAATTGTATTTTCAGGTAATAGACTCATGGGTATTTTTTTATGCGCAATTTTCATTATTTTTTATGTTAAAAACTGAAAAACAATGTTGAACAAACAAAAGATAGTGGCGCAAAAATGTGTAAATAATACCATTTTTGGGTTACAAAAGCCATGCAATTTTAACGCTCGTTAGTAGAATAATTGTTGATGGATTTTGTGTAGAGCGCATTTGCATATAGAACGCGATGTAAGCTGCGATTGAAAATTCCGAAATAAAAAAAAAAGGTTCGTCAACATATGTAACGATGCAACGAAAAATTATTCGCAAAAAAGGGTCATCAGCGCAGTCATCGAGATTATCGTTTTCTCCCACCAATTGGCTTTGTGTTCACTTTTATTTATAATCGTCCATTTACCGATTTTAATGCCACAATTGCAAAATCCCGCATAGATAAAGTGTATTATTGCAAATCACTTTGTTCCAATATAATGGCATTTAGACTCTTTTTTTTTGGAGGCTTTAACTTTGGATGGCTTGAAGTTGTATTATTTTCATGTGTTTTCATGTTTTATGATTTTTGTGCGTTTGTAGGTGTTTCTATATAAATGGGATGTATCTCGTTATTATGCTGAAAAACTGGGCAGTCAAATTGATTATCTGAATGTTTGCAAGGTGAAATATATATAATTAATTAATAAATAATAAATAATGGAATATAAACAAGAAAATATAAATAAAGAAAAGTAAACAAAAGTGTATAAACAAAACAAAGTAAATAATATAATTTATACAAAGAAATGTAAACAGAACTGAGTAAATAATGTAATATAAACAAAGCAATGTAAATAAAGCAAAGTCAGATATGTTATGTATACAACATAATATAAACAAAACAAAACAAAGTAAATAATGCAATGTATACAAAGACATGTAAATAAAACTGAGTAAATAATGTAATATAAACAATGCAAATGTAAACAAAGCAAAGTAATCAATGCAAGATAAAAAACGTAAATATAAACAAAGCAAAGTAAATAAAGCAGAGTAAACAATGCAATGTAAATAATGCAATGTAAACAAAACAAAATAAATAAAGCACAAAGTAAACAAAAAAAACAATAACAAATAAACAAAATAAACAAAAAATAAACAAAGTAATATAATAAAGCAAAATAAATGAAGCGCAATGTAAACAAAAAAATACCATCAAAACAAACTAAAGAACGTGAAAATGGTTGCTTTTAATATTAAGATAGCCAATCTGGCTACTCATTTTTCTTGATGTATCCAAAGTTATTTCAAAGGTATTGATTGAGTTGAAATCATGATTTGGGCTGCTCGTGACGTGTACCTGAAAAGTTAACGTTAACTTGGGTATTCAAGTTTGAAGACGCCAATGTTCTCGCCACGCCTCTCGAGAGTTTCGTTAACCTTGCGCCGCTGCAGGTCAAAGATTTTAAGGCTACACGCCCGGAGAGTTTTGTCCACTCGGTGATATTGGTGTTTCCCCGACTTCCGACTGTGCCACCCAAAATTTAGTCAACTCAGTACTTCAGCGAGATTATATGAAAGCGTTATTAAATCCCAGAATATATTTCCTTTACACAATCGAAATAAAAAATAACCAATAAGAATCACAAAAAATTGTACAAACTATATTTATAAAATATTATTATAATTACTATTATTATTATTATTAACATTATTAATACTACTTAAAATTTTCCTTTTACTATCAATGAAAATAATACTATTTAGTTTTAATATCAATTTAATGTATGCAAAGTGTAATAACCGCTGTTTAATATGTAAAACTCAGAGTGTTTCAAACCCATGAAATCAATTTTCTGTTAATGTGTATTTATAAATTCATAATTGACAAATAACCTCGAAAAAATGTTGCAAACTTTTATCCAAAATCAAACGAAATTGTTTGCCGAGGGAAGTGGATCAATTTTACGTCAGCCCCAGTGTATTGCAAAAAAGTGAATAGTATTAAATTGTATGCGTTCGTTGAAAATGATAAAGCGACATAAACTCGAGAACAGAGTATGGGACAAAATTAATGTCCTTCCCACATCTTCATGTTTACGATAGTAACCCGCATGCACACGATTGGGAACATAAGCTCCGCGCGCTTTGCTTGCTTACACGAAACGACGGCAAAACTCGCTTTCAATTCGCTAAATGACGTCATGTACGATAAAGAGAGATTCGGAAGATGGGCAGAAACGGAAACGCTGCAAAATTAGCCAATTTACGAGGTGTCCCGTAATTAGACCTTAGGATGAAACTGATGGAATTTCAACGGCCAAGTAAAAGCTTCGTTCAAATGCTCGTAAATATAATCATCAACTATCACGTGAAATCTCTATTAAATCCAAATTTATCAACCATTTCGATCTTCATTTATATTAATTTCAAATTACTTTACATGTGATAGAAACATTAAGGGTTGGTTTTCAACGAAAATTACCAATTTTAGGTTATTTTTATAATATTTAATTTATTAACAAATTTTTTTTAAATAAAACCTGTTTGCAATTGTCTTTTTAAAAATATTTTTTGCAAAATAATTTTTTTGAAAACTCCTTTTGAGTTTGGAATTTTGTTTTTGAAATGCCGCCTTAAATACGAAAAAAGGTTTTGTCCTTTTTGAAAGACATTTTTTTTTATTATTGTAAAATATAAAGTTACGTTTGATTTTAGTTTATGCTGTAATAAATAAAATTCGTATTATATTTTAACAGTAAATCAACTTTCTTCTATAATACCGGCAAACAGTATAATGCAGTCATATTTTTATAACCATTTTATTAAATTTAATATATGATAAAAGTTTCTTGAAAAATCTGTATTGAAGTTATTAAATTATATAGAAAAATACATAAGAGCATTTTTAGCGTATTAAAAGTTGTTCAATAGTTATGACATAATTTAAAAAGTTTATTATACTACTTTGGATTATAAAAATGTATTATTAATACAGGATATTATTAATAAAATAAAATTCATTAATTAATTTTTAATTAATTACATCCCTAAATTGAATTACAGAGATAGAATTACATATTCAGTGATATAGATCATTGAATAGTCAGACCAAAGAATCAAACATATTATATTCAACAAGTTTAAATGAAAAAGTTACCAAATTTAAAAAAAAAATAACAATAATAATAACTATAATAATGTTATTCATAATAGCAAAATGTGAAAAATTGATTTTGCAAACCCTAATTTACTGTAAAATAAATTTGCCAGAGACTTGGTAAACTCAAACTTGTATATTCAAATTAACTTTGTACACTTTGCATGTGATCGAGTGGAAGAAATATAACTTGGAAAACGTGGTGCGTTACTTTGCAAATCAAACTAAAAAAGAAGCATAACTGAGTTTATCCGGGGAAAAACATTGCTCGAATAGTTTTGTAATGCGTTATTGTTTAGGTGCTCTGGTAATACGTTTTCTCATCGAGTCATTTGTATTTTGCACGCGACGATGCCAGAGAATAATTTAAGTTCGATTCACCAGCGCCAGTCCAGGTTGATAGAATATAAATTTCCAGAATGCTGATAGAAAAGATAAAAAGTATTATCCACGATATTTACTTATTTTATGTTGTTTCAACACTTATGCATTAATCATAACTCACAAGTGTGAAAAACGGATCTTTTTTGTTTCACATCGTGCATGCAACATATCGCTTTTCCAATTGATTCACTTACATTTTAACAAAAATAGGTATGTCAACACATTTATTCGTTCATTTCGAAGCTTTGTTAAATTTCGTAAATCTAATTTCAGCAATTACTTGAATTAAATCAATGTGCAAGGGTTGATATTTTTAGTCGAACATAATTCAATATAATTAATTATTGCTGATTTATTGGTCCATACATTTCTTTGTAGATATAATTTTTGGCGATCGTTTTTTATTTTTAAATTTGCAATAGTAGGTGAAGCATTTTTTTTTTCATTTATTTTTTGTAGTTTCTTAATTTTTTTTGTTATTATTGTTATTATTTTAGTATTTTTGTTTTTTTAGTTGTTATTGTTATAGTTTTAGTTGTTATTGTTTTGGTTGTTATTGTTTTGGTTGTTATTGTTTTGATTATCATTGTTATTATTTTGGTTGTTATTGTTATTGTTTTGATTATCATTGTTACTATTTTGGTTGTTATTGTTGTTGTTTTAATTGTCATTATTATTATTTTGGTTATTATTGTTATTGTTTTCATTGTATTTGCTATTATTTTGGTAGTTTTTGTTATTGTTTTGATTTTTTTCTGCATTTTTTTTCATCCATTCAAAAACCTTGCGAATTTCTTTAAATTAATTTCACCTTTACTTTTCATTAAATCAAAGTGCAAAGATATGCATTTTTACGCAAAACAATATTCGATATAATTAATAATTGCTGATTTATTGGTCCATAAATGTGCTTGTAGATAAAATGTTTTGCGATCAATTTCGCAGTAATCTTTCCATAAATAATAACCAGTAACAAGTGAAATTTGAAATGACGACGAACAAAAAAAATGGCTTGAAATAAATCAAAATAATTTTATGCAATCATTCGTGCCGTGAAATTGACTTTTGCTGGCGATAAACGCAAAAGTGGCGCATGTCTGGACGATTTTTACATTGCGTTTCTGATGACTAAGTACGAAGATTGTTTGTTCATATAACGTTCTTTATTGCCGTGTAAAGGAGAAAAGGGGCGGCAATACCAAAGGCCCGTATCGATCCCCTTTTCATGACTCAACTACGTTGGATTTTGCTACTGGGTATATTAATTTCAGCTGACTCCGAATTGCAACCACCAACACCACTATACCCAACGACAGTGATATTCCATAAGCTTTGACTAAGATTTAAGCATTTGGAAATGACGTTATTGTTTACAAGAATACCCACTTCTCTATGCATAATACAAGGCCTCGATTCTTCAGTTATATCCTGCAAAGCATTGTTTTCCTATTTCAAATGCCATTTCGTTATGATTGATCGCGTTTATGTCAACTTATTATTCGTTCCGGGAAAATCGCATATTAATTTTATCGTGCATATTGATTTTTCGCAATATTACAATTTATAGTATGTAATAGTGAAAACCAAGAAAAAAAAGACAGTCGATGTTCTTGGAAATTAAAGCATGCTATTAAACATGCATTCCATGTCAGCGATATGGCCTGGATAAAGTTCATTTCAATATAATTCCAATATGTGGTATATTTTCCGAATGTAGGATTTCTTTTCAAGGTCAAGGAGATGAAAAATTATATTTTTTTGATATAAATCAGGTCTTTAATTAACTAATGATTAAAAATTGTATTTTTTAATTAATTAATGAATGATAAATTCAGATGCTGTAATGTCTATTCATTCGATCGAAAGTTCTGGTGCATTTATCAAGTTAAAGGGGGAGGGGGTGGAACTTCTTTGCGGGAGAATGCCTGGGCGCATACCATCGCATAAACTGGCGCCAAGTGTATGTACGGATCGCAAGGGCGCAAAGACGCTGGACCAATTGAATTCAAGGCGAGTAAAGGAAATGAAACGACGCGGATGCCGGAACAGTAGGTGGTACGACGGTTACGTACCGTATGAATGCGAATACTCTGAGTTTGCGACGGAGGCAGTTACACCGATGATACCTCTTGAGAAACCGGTGATGGCGTCTCGATTGTCTTTGAAATACTGACAGTTTCTACTTTTGCAAGTTGCAAAAGTATCTGAAGTAGTTTTTTTTTCTTTTTTCTTTCTCTTTTAATTGTTGTTATTTTGGTTGTTATTGTTTTTCATTCGGTTGTTATTGTTATTGTTTTGATTGTTATTGTTGTTATTGTTTTTGTTTTGCTTCTTATTGTTATTGTTTTGATTTTTATTGATATTATTTTGGTAATCATATCTTTGTTTTGGTTGTTATTTTCATTTTTTGGTTGTCCTTGTTATTGGTTCGGTTATTTTTGTTTTGTTTGTTATTGTTTTGGTTGTTATTATTATTGTTTTGATTTGTTTTGTTATGGTTTTGATTATTTTTTCTTTCTGTAGTTTTGGTTCTTCTTGTTGTTATTTTGACTGCTGATGTAGTTTTTGGTTGTTGTTATCGTTTTTCGTGGCGTTTTTACATCGTTTTCTCGAAAATCTTGTCATCTGGTACAAGAGAACGCCTCTTCTCTTCTTCCGCATGTGATTCTCGGCATTTATTTCTAAACCTGTCTACCGTTGGTATTGTACTCAAGTGTTGCTTCATGCGAATATACACTTCGTTTCCATGCAATTTAATCTCACGAATGTAGAAAGTACATGGCTACGTTAAATACCTCTTTTAATCAGTTCTCGCTTTTGTCGCTTCGTTTCATACGACAAGTGATTATCCAAGATAATACTCGAGTCGCTTCAAATGTACTAATTACAGCATAATAAACGGATGTTCTATTTAACAATTAATTCAGACATTCGAGCGATCCTACCAGCGCATCGCATTTTTTCTTACTTGCAATAAGTATAAAAGTATAAACAAATCATTGTTGTTATTGTTGTGATTTTTCTTGTTATTGTTTTTCTTGTTATTGTTATCGTTCGGTTGTTCTTGTTATGGTTGTTATTGTTTTGGTTGTCATTGTTTCCCTTGTCATTGTTCTTGTTTTGATTGTTTTTGTTATGATTTTATTATTATTATTTTATATATCTTTTTTTATTATTATTTTATTTACAAATTAATTTTGTTATTGGCTATTAATATATAAATATAACTTAAATAATGTGCAAAACATTTAACCAGAATTTTGCCAGAAAAACTAGACAACCATTTCATGATATATATCACTCGAAGGACCATAAAAAAGTGTAATAGATATGACACAAAATTGCATTCCAAATACGCGTGAAGAAGAAATGAATCGATGTATTCAAATTGAGTGCGTCTCATGTTGTGATATTAGTTTATCAGTAAATACGGGAATAAACGTGACTGAAATAGCTGCTGGAATGTTTATGATCAACGATACACATACATAGTAGCATAAGATATTGCTCTAATACTACCCGCACAGTACCAGCTTACCTACATACATTTCATGACACAGACTCCAGGCATCTAATGGAATATTATCCCCTTTCCTGCCGCCCCTTGCGCCCCCCCCCACTCTGTCAATAGTAGTAATCCAATATAGTTGGCAATGAGAACTAATAGAGATCTTTTGTAATAGATGAAGATGGGAATGGTATATCATTTGATGTCAGATTTACTCTGACTAACGGTTATATACGATAAATAAGAGGAAGAGCCTTTCAAAGGAATCAAAGCCTTTTTATCACAATGTTCGAACACTCTTGCTATACATTAAAATCATGTGTAATGTGTGTTGCGTAGCAGCGAAAGTAGAAAAAAAAGGAATTTAAATATTGTTTTACTTTTCAAACATATTTCAATTTTGTTTGATGTACTCCCGGAGATCAAAAGCTCAAAATTTGCATTATTCAGCTGAATTCCGAATAGTTTCATGCACGTGCTGTGCACGACCATCTAAACTCAAAGCGCACCATAGTTCCCAAAGCCTTTAGATGGATGTGTTGACGTGTCAAACAAACAAGCTATATGTTGTTATTAATCGAAATAATCGCTAAATCAATGAACTTGCAAATTATAGTCACAATAATAATAACAGAAAATATGAAAATCAATGGAAGCTGGGTTTTTTGTTGTTCTCCTGGGCAAAATTGGGTCAAAAGATGCGTTGTAGTAGGTCTTGTGAAATAGCGTATTCATCGTCACGCGTCCCAGAAAGACGTCGTATTCGCCAAGCGACTTTAATACACGTGTCGTAATCGAGTAGTGCTTCGCTTTGCAATGGCACTGAGGATTACAAGTGTGTGTATGGGTCGTATGCTGTGCCCGACAATATCAATGGCGTTTGCGTTTCATGCAACGAACGAGAATGTCCCTCTCGTCTTTTCAAATATTACCGCCATTTACTTTATTTGTTCGTCATACACATTGCAAGTGGATCACAAATTTCAAGTTATTTCAATTAAAATCTTGCTTATGAAGATAATTAGCGCGGAATTATGAACGACGGCTTGCGAGAAGAAAATTTCATTACGCTGTTCGGTTTAAATTGACTCAGACTTCTGCTTAAGTTGACACAAGTTCATCATTTACGATTGAAATTCATCTTCAGAGGGACAATGTTATTAACTTTAAGAGGCGATACGTTCAAATTTATACTCATTTCTGTCAACGCAAATTCTAAATAACAACTTTCAATTTAAACATTTTTTTATTTATACTGTCCAAGGTTGATTTTAGGTTATATTTTTATTGAATAAAAATATTTAGATGTTTAGGTTAATAATTTTGGTTGTAATGTAACATTAGACAATCTATTGGAGGTCTAAATGAGTTTTATGAGCGCGCAATTTGTTTTTGAATCTAAATTTGGCATTAAAATATGCAATAACAATCTGCAATTCCACTGCGACATTATGTAAACAGTTGCCATAGAATTGAAATCAGCGCTAAGGAGATTAGCATTTATGCGTGTTACCTCGAGCATAATAATCAGACCACTTAATTGCCGAATTAATACCCGATGATGACTGAGGACAGAATTTTCAAATAAACTAAATGGTCAATTTTGCTATAAGAAATGTATCGCTTTTTCAATAAACATAATTTATGTAGTTATTCCATAAAGTTTAACTTTCAATTGGTACTGCGATAGGTCCATTATACATTGCAAAATATTAAATAAAATAAATTAAACATATGTCTGACTTAATACTGACTATTTGCCTGAATTATTAGAACAATGGTTTTGTACCTTAATTATCCAGTTATTCCATAAGGTTTAAGTTTCATCTGATACTCCAAAAAGTTCATTAAACATTACAAAATATAAAAAAAATATAAATTAAACATATGTCCGACTTAATACCGACTATTTTCCTGAATTATTAGAACAATCATTTTTAATCTTAATTGTCCTAATAAAACTTTCAAAAATTACGTTTTTATACTCCCTACGTTTGATGAAACCCAAATGTCTGACTTAAAACTGACTATTTTTCTTGAATGTATCATAAAATTGTATTTGCACAAAGTACAACCCCTTTCAAGTTCTTAATGAATGTTAAAATCTAAACAACTGTATGCGAACATAAAGACTATCTCCAACCAAAAGAGAAGAAAGAACGTTTCATTTGATTTGATATCACAATGTGTAATTGAATGTTGAATAACATAATATTTTACTATTCCACGAGAAATTTCATTTTCCAGCTGTGAAGAAGAAAAATTTCATTTTCTTCCACTGCTTTTGGGTGAAAAGTACCTTTTCCCCGAGTTTTATTTTCGCAGGATCGAGTTGTAGACTAGCCTTGGGTCGACTGTCGCAATCGCTCTGCGTCGCCCTTTCTCTGTTCTCTTAACCACCCTTTTTTTCCTTTTCTTCTCTTCGTTCCACTTACCCCATTTGAAAAAGAATTATTTCGTCTCAAGCTTCAGATTTAAACTCGTACAGTATCCCGACGAAAGCGCGACATCTCGAGCGTTACGTTTTTGCGAGCTCTCAATTTCGTCTTACATATAGACGTGTTTCGAGATAGGCAGAAAAGAACGGTGAAAGGGGGAGGGGGGGGGGAGAAAACAGAGAGAGGAAATGAAGGAAGACGGAAAAGACGAGTTTGTGTGCATGCACTCACTGGCAAGATTTACTTACAGTAAGGAAACAGTTTGAACGAAATTCCATCGAATGCAATACACTGAAGCACTTGCCAGTATTGGTTATGGGCCGTGTAAATATTTTGCTGAAAATTCCTTTATGGAAAGTATATTGCATTTGGTTTGATACAAAAGCACCAACGGTATTTCAGATTTACAATCTTTTCTTTTTTTTCTGTTTCAGGTAAGCTCTCAAGATAATTTTATTCGATTCCTTAGTAGTCATTTTTTTCGTCGAAAATATTAATTGGATGATACAGAATCGTCAAAGGTGAGTTTTATTTTCACTTAATACAAGACAATGGTAAAACTTTACAAACAGACCTTGTCTGACCAAATCTTTACTTACACTTTTTAAACATTCAAAAGTGTGTATAACAAAAATAATGTGTTTCCCCAAATCTTGAGTTATACTACTTAAGATTTCAAAATAATTGTATAACAAAAGTAACAAATTTATGCTTATACTACTTAAAAAATGAAATAATTTGTTTAATAAAAATGATGGGTCTGTTCAAATCTATGCTAGTACTACTTAAAATTTTTGAAACATTGTTCAACAAAAAAAATATGTCTGACAAAATCTAGACTTAAACTACTTAAAATTTATTAAAATTCATAAAAGTCACATTGAAATGATATAACGAACTGCAAAATTGCTGTCTGTGAAAAACCGCAACTTTATTTAGCTGTGATTAAAATTATTTCACATGATAATCTAGTCTGGTCGGGGAAAAAGCAAAATTGCAAATGTCATTAACTTGGGGGAGATGAAAGATGCAGATTAAGAGGCAATGAATCAGTGAAACAAATTTGTAACGATACTGCGTGCTCGTGGCCCATTTACAACAGCAATCAACCCCCGTTGTGTGCGGTTTGCTGTTGCCTTTAACCTTGCCTTGGATTGCAGCGAAATTTACAACTTAGCAAAATTTGAATTCCATTGTCACCCGTTGGCCTTGTTAAATATAATTATGCCTTAAGTTGAAATGAAAACGATGAGACGGCAAACTAACAAAAGGCCTAAGTAAAATAGGTTACTTTTACAACAAGAAAAAAAGTTAGATAGAACTTTAAGTTTCGCTCCTTTCTGAATGTCTATTGAAATATTACAATCAAGTTGTGTTTCGATGGCGTCGTTTATGGCTCTGGAAACAACTTTTAACTGTTCGCGATTATATGTTGTTGTTACTTGCACTAAATTAAATTGTCTGTAAACGTGCGTTGTTGAAGACAAATTATTGTTCTCGCTCTGTGGAATATATGTGTTTGAAATGCACTGTGCAAAAAGGAGAAGTTGTTACAGAGTTTTGAATTAGGTTTTCTTTTTGAAATTGAATTTGATTATTTATAGGGAAAATAAAATAAATGCTAAGTAAAAGAGCAAATAAATTCGAGAGAACGGATATTTATACATTTCCATAATGAGATTTATATCTTTGGTATGCCGTTTATTGAAATAACTCATTTGAAAAGAACCTTTTTACATAATCATATTAAATATTCTTCAATTTTTGCATGTGAAAATTGTGATATTATTATTAACATTTTATATTCATAAACTCTTGAATAATCAGTAATTTTTTAATTTATTATATGCAGATGCGTAATAATATGATCAATAAATATGAATATTTTATATTTTACACACAAAATAAACATTAATAATGATTATGAAAATATGGATATTATTCAGCATAAATTTCGTAAAAAAGTCATCGCAAAATAACATTACATAACCCAATAAATTAAATTATGTTGTAGAGATAAAAGTTGTGCACTTGAATAGTGAAATTGGATAGATTGTCAAAATGATTGATTACAAATATATGTTTCACTAGAATTATATCAAATTCAATAAAAAGACAACTTTTATTTGTTCGTAATTCAATTTCAATTTAATTCGCTTTTTTTCTGCTCAACAAATTGTAACTTTAATCTTTTTTAATTTAGTTTCAAACATTAAATTAAAATTCAATGTTCTACTTATCTAAAACTCTACATATGAAATTTCAAATATCTCATTTTCATTCATTACTATTGTAAAACTGACATAATGAAGTTTTGCAAGGAACAAAAAAAAGCTAGTTGGACTAGCGTTGGCATCAACCTAACATTAGTCTTGATCAACATCTGTCGCGAGACATGATGTTGAGTAATGCAATCCGTTATATTAAGATCCGATGATAAATGATAGCAAGTGCTTTTTTTGAAACTTTTAAACGTAACCTTGGCGGCAATCGGGATTGCCTCGTTTGGCAAGCCTTCGTCCGGGAAGGGGGAGGGTGGATTGCGTGATCACGTTGACGAACAGAGCGCGAAGGAAGTCGGCTTTTATCTATGGTGCACTTTTAATTGTACCATTAACCCCGCAGGAGCGGCTATTAATTCTCATTGATCGACCATAGTTTAGCTTTGTCGTTAGTGCTGCAAACTTTGGGATGGAATCAAATTTTTATCGACCAAAATGTTTAAGAGAAAAAATGAGAAAAAAACTAATGAAAATATAAAAGATTGCTTAATGAAAAAAAAAACAAAATGATATTGTCAAAAAATGCTCAATTATACATGAACAAATCTAAAAAAATCATCAAAACAAAAAAATATTAAAAATAAACAAAGTAAACACAAGTACCAAAACAAACACAACTGTCAAAACAAACAAAATTACCAGAATAAACAAAATAAACACAAGTACCAAAACAAACAGAACTATCAAAACCAACAAAACTACCAAAATAAACAAAGTAAACACAAGTACCAAAACAAATAAAACTATCAAAACAAACAAAACTACCAAAACAAACAAAACTATCAAAACAAACAAAATTATCAGAATAAACAAAATAAACACAAGTACCAAAACAAACAGAACTATCAAAACAAACAAAGTTATTAAAATAAACAAAGTAAACACAATTACCAACACAAACACAACTATCAAAACAAACAAAACTATCAAAATAAAAAAAACTAGGAAAACAAACAAATTAATAATTTCATATTTCTAAGAAAAGCATTTCTAGATTTAATATCTAGATTAATACATTAATTAATTTAAAAACTGAATTTATCATTTTTGAAATAATCGTGCCATTTTCTCCTTTTACATGAAAATTAATGATTTTCCTAGTCTAGGTTGAATTTAGTTCAAAGATGTGTATATATATAGCTGAATTTAACAGTATGCCAGAAGACCGGAGGATAGTCGTCTTAATCCAGTTAAATCAATCAAAATTCCTGCTACAACAGAAACAGCTCGCTGTGTTACACAGCTACCTGATCCTTAAAATGACTACACCTGTTAAATTACTCAGTAACATAGTCAATGTACAATAGTGTTAGAATAATGTTCACTTTACACTTCGACAAATATATATTAATTCATAAAGTAGATAAAAAGTGATTAATTAATTTACAAATAAATTGTTTCATACAATTTTTCAAAAAAAAAAGATGTTATATATAAATTTAAATTTAAAATCAAACAGAAAATATATCGTGATTTAATTAATCAGCCTACTTTTGAGAAAATTGAATATGAATGAAATTGGTCGTGAAATTGCTCGTTGACTTTTGGGTATGTGGAATTTGGAATAACTTTTCCTCACAAATTATTTACACAAACCCGAGGCGATTTCGCGGTTCAAAATGCCAGCCCGGCTATTTGGCAGATTTGCGCATCGTGTTTAGATCGAAGTCACATTTTCAGAGCCAAATTGACATCGAAAAATCATCATGTCGGTCACAAAATGACATTTCGAAGCAATCTGAATTTCTTCGCAAAAAATAATAGTAATATAAAAATGTTTTCTTTTTTTGCATTCAATATTTCAACCTTTACAAAAATGATGTGAACAGAGAAAATAATGTTATTTATGTAAAGCCGAAATACAAAGATAAATATACTGACAACTATTGATTTTTGTGTTTGTTTGACGTTTTGTTTATTGTATTAAAATTTGATTTACTATCGTGCAGTTCAATTTCATGTAAATGATTGTAGCTTGCTTCTTTTGTTATTTAAAAAAAAAAAAAATGAATTTGAATGAAAAGGGATGGAAACAAAAAATAATTTGCCATAACTTTTTGTGCGTTCGTTTGATATTTTATTATTCGATTAAAATCGTTCGACTGATGTTCAAATCAACAAGCCCGAAAATTTGGTTAAAAACGTGTTCAAGAAGTGGCGCACAAAAAGCGATTCCAAATTAAAAAGTTCATTTAAATGGGAGGTATAAATTAAACGGATAAAAATGTAACTTCTTTTGTAACGATGCGCAGTTCATTCATTACTGAAAGATTATAATGATTATTGCAAAAAGTTCATTAACTCGACAAAGAGCATTTTACATGCATCCCATCGAAATTATTTTCTTTTTTTTCGGCAGTTTTCATTGCGCGAATTATTTTTCTGAGCTGATTACTTTGATTATGCGTGTATCATGTTAAATCACAATGCGATAAGATTTTGCATTCACTTGTAATTAATGTTCGCAACATTCTCGTAGAAAATAATTATGAGTATCTCCTCAAGTACGTAAAAGTACGTTAAAAGTATTAACTTAATGTGGATTTGATTAAAAGCTTTTGAAAAAGCTGGTTTTCATATTATTAACATTATTATTTTTTTAAAGGAGTAATAAAGAGGAAAATTAAGGGCATTTTTTAATGGCGTAAAAGTGAAATTTATATTAATTTCAATTTATATAGTACATACATATATATATAATAATTAAAAATACTATTAAATTAAAAAAAAATTAAAACAAATTAAAAAATAAAATAAAATATAACAAATTGAGTGATAGATTTGTTTAAACAATACTAATGTGTTTAAATTTGAATAAACAGAATATCCAGCTAAGACTGAATCACGCAAACACATGGTATATTATTACCAAAGTGTACTCTGGTTACTGTGAGATAATTTAAAATGTTGGCAAAGAATGAGCGTATCTTTAAGATAAGCTCGAAAATGCGTTCTGATTACGTTGTTGTTAATTAAAGTGCACAAAACAAAGAAATAAAGAAACAAAAGTTTTGATTTTTAATTTGTTAACAATTTTTTCTTTAATTTCTTAGACATAAACTTAAGACACGTTTAACTTAATGTAATCGATTATTGTGAAGTTTGAAAATGAATTCGAAAAAAAATAGCGACATTCAGCGGTGAAAATTATTCATTGCAGATTAGTTTAAATTGTAATTATAAATTAATCAATGCCATTGTCGCACGTTCAAACATTGAACACCGGAAAACGAAGTACGAGTAGAGATAATTTACAATGACTGACAAACATTTTCGCAATAGATTATTTGGTTTGGGTTTCTCTGCTGGAAAGTGATTTATAGTTCACGGAGTGTTTCGTGTGTTTTGGTAATTTGATGATAAACGCGCGTAATAAAGCAATTTTCGGTATAGATAATATAATTATCGACTTAAAAATTAAATCATAACTCAGAGTTGTTCAATATGTTGAAAATAAAAAAGAAGAAACAAAAAACAAAATTTAAATCAGAAATAACAAAAAACTTTTACGCAAAACATTATAAATTTACGCTAAATGATATTTTTTGTTTGTATTTTGAAAGTTTGTTTACATTTACATTTTTAATGTTTACGTTTTTTGTGTTTATTTTCATTTTTTCTAATGTTTGTTTATATTTGTAGTATTTATTTACGTTCTTATTTACAGTTTGTTTACATTTTTTTGGTATTTGTTTACGTTTGTAGTTTTTGTTTACATTTTCGCTCATTTTTGTTTACATCTGTAGTGTTTATTTACATTTTTATTTCTGATATGTTTACATTTTTTAGTATTTATTTACATCGGTAGTGTTTATTTACATTTTTATTATTTCTCGTATGTTTACATTTTTTAGTATTTATTTACATCAGTATTGTTATTTACTTTTTCATTTCCGGCATTGTTTACATTCCTAATGTCTGTTAAATTTGCATTTGTACCTACACTCTCATTGTTTACACACTTATTTTTAATGTACATTTTTGCTTCATATAATATTTATTTACACATTTCGAGTTTGTTTACATTTGTAGTAGTTGAGCGTGCATTGTTTATGTATACTTGAAATGTTTCTTTACATTTCTGTGTTTTCATTTCTGCTGTTTACATTGCAAATGTAAGTGCTCATTATGCATTATTTCAACTTTTCTTTTTGCAATTTAGTAGATAATTGTTTTTGAATATTCATAACCCGTATTAATACATTAAAAGCAATTTACTCTTGCTTTTTCAATTGACTCTATTATTACGTAACGTCGTCAAAAGATAAAAAAAACGTAGGTCCATTTTTTTCTCTTTGCACATAATGATGATATTTATATAAGAATTGGATCGGTTATAATACAATGAACAAAACGATCGTTAAACGTTCGCAAAACGCGCGGTGTTTCAATACGAAAACGGATGACTTTATTCGTAAGCCGATAATTGTTGGCCGTGGGAACTTTAATTACACCGCATACAATTGCACGGTTATCGAATTCCTTTTATTCGCTCGTCGAAGTCTCGAGTGCAAAACTAATTGGAAAATCCGGCTACGACGAACATCTGCGCAAACGAATCCAAAAAGCCTTCTGCGCTTTGGACTTTTATACGCAACTGGGATAACTTTTAATATTCGTTCGCGTAAGTCAGATGGGGTCTCTCGTTTTCCTTTGATACACTTTTATAGTTTTTTTTCCTTCTTTCTTTTCGTTTTTTTTTTCACCAACGCCGAGTTTCGTATGCAAATAACTCGTACTTTTTCCGAGCTCATCTCCGAGACTTTGTAAAGTATGACATTCCGCGAGACTTTGCATGATTTTCACGAACTTCTCGATATCCATGATATGCGAATGCTACGACAGCTTAATCTAACCCAGGATTTTAGAATTGCAAGATTTGCTCGACGAGAACTATGAAAAGTGAAACATTTATACAAGCGATATTTCGCATTTTTCGTTTAGTTCTTTTTTTTTTATTTAAAAATGTTATTAATAATCCTAGTAAGAAGGATCATACATAGTCCATATATAGAACATATACTAACAATATATTATTCAAGAAATCATATATATATAATATCAATAATCAGCACAATATGACAGTGTATTTAAAAATTTGATATTATTTAATATTTTTAATTTTGACCGTATATTAACGATATGTGGACCATATATGAACTATATATGGACTAAATATGGACTATGCATGGACTATATAAAGACCATATATAGACCATCTGTGGATTATATGTGGACCAAATATTGACCATATATGGACTATATAATGACTATATGTGGAATATGTATGGACTATATATGAACTATATGTGGACAACATACTGACCATATATGGAACATGTATGGACTAGATATGGATCACATATTGACCATATATGGGCTATACATAATGACTGTATATGGAACATGTATGGACTAGATATGGATCACATATTGACCATAGATGGACCATATATGGACTATATATGAACTAAATGTGGAACAAATATTGACAATATATTGATCATATATAGACTATGTATTAACTATATATGGATTATACATGGACATATGAACAATATGAACCACATATGGATCATATATGAACTATATATGAACCATATATTGTTAGTATATAGACAATATATGACAATATAGGATCCTTTTTATTAGGAAATGTGTTATCTGTGAAATGATTTAAAAAGTGCCACGGCAGAAAAATGACAAAATTTCGGTCAGAGATAGAAAATGATAATATATTCAAATTTGTGCCTCGCAGAACATTAAAATATAAATTTGAAATAATGAAAAATAACCAGTCCTTTTGAAGGTAATTTTTTTAAACGTGATATTGTTTAAATGAGTACCATTTTCATTGTCAGTCTACTCAGTTTTCGTATTTCTGAAATCTAAATAGTTTTTTTTTAAATTTTTTTTCTTCTTTTTCGAAGCAATGCACTTTTTTTCCAACGTCACATTTTCCAACTTCATTATTCATCCACGTTGGCTTTTTGAATAATGTATTTTATACGTTTTTTCTATTTTTTGTGCAAGAAACAAAATAAGCATGTTTCAACGTCTTTATAATGGCAAAATAGCCTATGATAATTTTTATCCAATTTAATATATTGACGGCAAAATCTTGGCTCATAAAATGAACGGCATTGTCTTTTTATTGTAAAAATCTCTTTTATTTCTGCTACATAATGTGAAATAAATTGAATGCTGTTTATGCGAGATAAATTAATATATATACACATATATATACATATATATAATACAGTGAAAAATTGTCCTCTTTAATGTACAAAGTAATTGATTGAATTCAGCGGCTCAAATATGAATATTGCATGTGACGTATTTCGTTTAAATATACAATTTTATTTTTATATAAGATAAATTTTTATGAACTGATAAATATTTGATGTCAAATGAAGTGGCATTTAGTAAAATTATTTGATGAATTCTACGTCAGTTTGTCTAAAGTGTACTTCATCATTTATGCAAAAAGTTCATCATGTGAAAATTAATTATTCTAAAAAAAAAAAAATTACGAAAGACATAGCATAATATATGCTGTTTGAAACTGTTGAAATTTACATTTTTAAATATATATGAAAATAATAACGATTTATTCTTACTTAGATAGTCCTTTTTTTGTACAACTTGTTTTTATACCCTTTGCAATTATATATATATACATATATATATGTACATATATGTATATATATAGTATGTCATTTATGTTTTTCATTTAGAGAAAACACGTCTGTTTACAGTTGGAAAAAGAGACACGCCACTTTTGCCAACATGTGTCGAGACATATTCCGCGCAAAACAAATTATATTTAATGGTTTTGATTAAAAGATGAGAAATTTCATATTGTCCGCAATAAAAATGCGTAATTAAACTGTCGGGATTCTTTAATTAGGAAACAAATTATGAATTTAGAATGAATACAATGCAATATATTTCATTTATAATACAATGATTATTCATCTGTGAAAATACATATATTATAAGTGTGTTATTACAACGTCGAGTTTCATCAATTACCCGTAAGGTAATTGCTTGAAAATTGATTACGTCGGGATAGGTTTTCTCAGTAAACAATCTCAACATTCTCATGTTGCTTTTTCTTAAAAAACAAAAAGATATGGTTATCTGTAAGATTACAACTTTCAGTCATAATTGGTACATTGCGCAAAATTTCAGCATTTTTTTAGTGTAGTAGAGTAGAACAAACAATCTGAGGAGGAAAAAGAAAATTAAATTTGAAAAATGAGGGAAAGAATATTTAGACTTGTTAGTATTATTAGTTTTGTTAGTGTAGTGATTTGGAAGAACATTTTACAATAAGTGTATAAGGAAAATTAAATTTAAAAAATTCGGAAAAATAAAGTTAGTTTTATTAATTTTGTTATGTTTGTTAGTACAGTAATATAAAAAAAAGAAATCCTTTAAGTGGAAAGAAGAAAATGTTTATTTATATCTGCAGAATTTTTTAATATTTTTATTTCCATTTTGTTTACATTTTTTACTGTTTGTTTATATTTTTATTTCCAATTTGTTTACATTTTTATTTCCATTTCGTTTACATTTTTTACTGTGTTTCTTTATATTTTTATTTCTAGTTTGTTTAAATTTTTATTTCCAGTTACATTACATACATTTGTTAATGTTTGTTTACATCGGTATTTTTTGTTTATATATTTTTCGTTCGTTTGTATGTTTTAGTATTTGTTTAAATTTATTTTCTTTTATTATTATTCTTGCTTTGTTTACATTTTTAATGTTTACATGATTATTGTTTACTTATTCAGTTTTAATTTACATTTTTGCTTCATACAATTTTTATTAACATGTTTTAAAGTTTGTTTAAATTATATTTTCCATGTACACTAAGTGTAAAACAAATATATTTCAAGAATAAAGATAAAATATAGTAAGTTTTTTAGTTTTATTCGTTTGGTTATTGTTGTCAGTGTAGTAATATAAAACAAAAAATATAAAAAAATTAATTATTTACATTTGCAGATTTATTTACATTTTTATTTCCAGTTTGTTTACATTTGTTTTAATTTTTGTTTACATCTGCACTGTCTGTTTACATTTTTCAGTATTTGTATACATTTGTTTTTTGCTTGTTTACATTTGCACTATTTGTTTACATTTTTATTGTTTACATATTCTTTTTTTATTTATATGTTTAAAGTATGTTATCATTACATTTTCCATGTAAACAAAGAATAATAATTAACAGAAAAATAGTTTCATTATTTTTGTTAGTATAGTAAAAAAATGTACTACGTGTAAAAGTAAAATTAAATAAAAAAAAAGAAAATAACAGGAATACGGTTAGTGATATTTGCATTTCGTTGAAATATCAGTCGCAGGTATTATCCATAATCGTAAATGCAAAATAAACTGACAGTTGAGTTCAATTATGTTCTCTAAGTCGTATATTTTTGCGTTATATCGCAACGAAGTGAGACGACCTTTTATCTCTCTCTCTCTTTCCATGAATTAATTCCTTCGGAAACAAACTTATGGCGAAGTTTCTGCATCTCTGCACCTGCCATTTGCGCGACGCAGCCGGCTTCTTCTTCTATCTGCTTGTCGGTTTTCTTCGACGACGCATTAGCCGCACAATGTATTAAAATATATTCAGCACCCGAAGCCGAAGGCTACTTTGGAAAAACATTTCAAAAGCTGCAAACACTCAAGTCGTGAGTAAGAATTATCTGTAAGTGGCTCAAAACTGTGTGCCGCAAAATAGAACATTCGCGCGCCGCTAAGTGCAAAGACCTGTAGAATATTAATTTTGGATCAGGATTAGTACCGCGAATGAATTGCTTCAACAAAGACACGCTCAAGAATGCCTCGACAAATGGCGCCTAACCGCGCGAATCAAGTTTTGCAATTGTTCCATCAACGATCAATTTTTCTTTAATTTTATTATACAAATACGTGATTTGATTACATTGGGGGAAATGAGGGGAAAAAATAAAAATTTTTTTTTTCAATTTATATTTTCATTCCGTTTTGCGAAAATTTTATAAACTAAATAACAATTTTTCTTATAATTTATGATAATTAACATGATGTTATGATTTAATTTTTTGGGGAGAAATAAAATAAAATGTAAAAGAAAAAGTTGAAAAGCAGATTCTTTATTCTTGATGTCTTGTAATTATGAAAAATTGAGCGTCAAATCTGAAGATGTTTGGCAAACAGACAAGTATTTGGGAGTGAAATTCACTGTACCGGAAGAACCAATCTTCTATTTGTTTAAAAACTTGCGCAAAGTACAAGTGCGATTTCAAACTTGGTATCGCGATATAAAAATCGTAACAAAAGTTTGTCGTAAAGTGTACTTCAACTATTTTCTGATCAGCATTTGTAAATAAATGTCTTTCTTCTCCTTAAATCATTTATTTTGCGAGAGAAAAAAACTGTGATTTCATAAATTGCAGATTAATCATAAATGTTTGTTGTTCAAGTTGTGAAAAATGTTATTATGAAAAAAAAAATATGAAAAAGAAAAGACAGATTACTGTTGTATTGAAATAACTTGACAATAACAACACTTTCAAAATAAACAAAGCAAAAAAATAAACAATATTATAAGAATAAATAAAGGTACCAAAATAAAAAGGAATATCAAAACAAACAATGTATCAAATCAAACAAAGATACCAAAATAAAGAAAAAGAATCAAAATAAACAAAGGCCCAAAACATAAGTAGCAATATAAACAAAACTATGAAAATAAACAAAACTAATAAAGTGAACGAAGTTATCAAAACAAACAAAACTATCAAAATAAACAAAATAATCAAAACAAACAAAAAGAATCAAGATAAACAAAACAACCAAAACAAACAAAAAGAATCAAAATAAGCAAAATTCCCACCAAAGTATAAATATAAACAAAACTACTATAACAAATGAAGGCATCAAAACAAACAAACATATAAAAATAAACAAAACAGCCTAAACAAACAAAACAACCACGACAAACAAACATACCAAAACAAACAAAAAACAAAATAAACAAAACTACCTAAGCAAAAAATAAAACTAGAAACAACAAATAAATGTCCTTTCCTTGTCATTTCATTTATTCAAAAAAATATCATTTCCGATATCATAAATCTTAGATAAATCATAAATGTTTGTTGCTTAAGTCGTGAAAAATGTTCGTCACTAAATCACAAAAGACAGAACAACGTTGTATCGCATATTTGAAGATCTTAAACCTAATGGAAGATGATAATTCGAAAAAAAGGAAAAAAAAGGGAACTAACAGTGGGATAATTTTTCACGTGTCCACGTAACATGTAGCTGGTGAGATTAAATCGTAATTGCTTAGTGTTTCATAGAGTAGACTGGATCTCGTTGGTACTAACATCGTTATATAAATCGTTAATACGGCGAGCTATTAAAGTTCTTGGGTTCGAGCTAACGTCATGGGTCACGCAACGCGTGCGACGATATTTATCTCTTTTTCAGCTTCGTCATTTCTGTACATTCGAATCGCGATGATACAAACGACTAAGACAAACAACCGGAATTTATTTTTCCACAACTCTGTTGTTTCGCACGTTTCCTTTCTTTTATCGCAAATCTCGGGACTTGGATAATCGTTGTGTTATTTTTTTTTTTTTTGCTTTAAGTGCAAAGTTTTTATGATGATTACTTCTTTCACACTTTCAAATATTGGACACAGTTAATTCTTAAACAATTAAAAGGTTATCTTCTAATCAGAGTAATTTATCTCTTTAACATCTCTTTAAATTTTTTTCAACTATTTAAAATCTTTTTTAATCTTTTTTTTAAATTCCTAAACTTTTTTTACCTATTTTTATAATTAATTAAATTAATTGAAATTGATTACAATAGATTTTATAGGTTAGAAAACATTTCTTTTTTTATTGGCCTATAAAATTTGTCGGAAGTGGATATGACCCATCGTTGTGTCGACGACAGTCGCAGGGATTTCAACTTAGTGGGAAGTTGCCTTAAGTCATATATACAGTTATCCAATGTTGTTATCTTTGTCACACTTATTACCGCCATACGATGCGGTGGTCCGCGACGAAGCTTGAACGCCTCGCTTCGCAACTGGCAACGTAGTTACTCTACGTGACTACGAAGTCACGTAGTCCAAAACTAGGATATTCAACTTACTCTCGTAATCCCGGCCTTTGGGCGCTAGTTATGCTCTTTTTTTGCTATTTGCTATTCTCTACTCGTCTCACTTAGACGCCAAGCTCTCGCATACGCGCTAAACTTTCAAGTGGGCTTTGATTTTCTACAAATCGCCCATCTACGTATTACAAATGAACTCTATTCGAATCTACATTTCTATCATTTCCCTTGTTATTATTATTGTCATTATTATTATCATTATTAGTATTATTATTATTATTATTTTGAGTTATCTTCACCCATGTTGTGCATTAAAAAAGTTAATATTCAAATTGTATGTTTTAATTTAATATAAAATGATAATTGCATCAACTTTTACTTGAAAATATTCAAAATAACCTTCAATGTTATGTTTTTACACTTACGATGTTGTTATTTGCATGTCTTGTTTATATTTTGATAGATTGTTTATATTTACGTTCTTAATGTTTATACATCTGGTGTTTTTTTTACATTTTCCCAGTGTTTGTTTACATCCGTTGTGTTTGTTTACATTTTTATTTTCACTTTATTTATATTTTTTATGTTTGTTTACATCTATAATGTTTGTTTATGTTTTTATTTTCACTTTGCTTACATTTTTTATCTCTGCTTATGTTTCTAATTGTATTTATATTTTCATTTTTTACATATTTACTTTTGATTTGTATTTTTGGTTCATATTATATTTATTTACTTTTTTGGAGTTTATTTACATACGTAATGTTTATGTTTCTAGTATTTGTTTACGTTTTTTCTAATGTTTGTTTACATTGGCAGTGTTTATTTATATTTTTATTAGTATTATTAATATTATTATTATTATCATTTCTAGTTATTTTTATCAATTTACATATCGACACAACTTAATATTCAGATTTAATACTTTAATTATCCAAATTTAACTACACGTATAATAACATGTTTCTCTATGTAAATATACACTGTAATGTAACAGAAAAAATGAGATAACAGATGAAACATTTAAATAACACTTTCTTTTCATTTAGTTGAATAATACAAATGATTCGATTATCATTATAATTTTCTTCATTTTGTGTAATGAAATTCCAGAACTATGTCGTAACGTGCGTCATTTCGACATTATAAATTATAATTTTTAATTAATTCTTATGTAATAAACTCGCGGACGTGAAAATATTAATACACAAAAATGGACGATAGAAATGCAAAAATGTACTATACTCGAGCTTATAAGATTGAAATGACAGAAATTTTAAATTCTGCAAATTTTAAATTTTGCAAACATTTTTTTCTAAGATTTTGAACAAAATATTTCCATTGAATAAATGTTATTTTTATTTAAATAATAATTTGAAGATGTTAATTTTGGTGAAAATGTTGATCTCAATAAATGCAACGAGAAATTGCATATGTTGTCAAAATTTAAGACAACCTATGAATATAGAATGCATTGATTTTGCCATCGTTGGTGCAGCTTTCTGGGGTTTAAGCAGCTACATCTGCATCGTTAAATTACAAGAAATTACATATGCCGGCGCGCCAAGTTTACATATAAATCATTAGAATTAAAAAGTCTTTTAATTAAAATTGCACAAACCGCCGTTGATTTATCTACTCAAGTTATCTTAACCGTCAGAAAATAAAATTACAAGTACAAGTTTGCAGGCCAACTTTTTCTTTTCAGTTCTTTTGACTTCGTCGAAAATTTTCTAAGTCGATATATCTCTCGTGTACAGATTCTCAAATGAGTCAATATACGTTGCAAGTCGTTAAGAAAATTTATGGAAATCTTTTTTTTCATCAAATTAAAAAAAAAAAAAAAAGATTAACATTTTCTTTCATTTCATAAATTGAGATCAGCAAAGTGATATATTATTATAGCAATTTTTGTCATTAATCATTTATAATTGAAACAAGTTAATTTCACTGATACTCGAATTTGCTTGATTATTATCAGTTACAGTTGAAACTCAAATAAAAATTAATGTGTTCGCGTGTTTTCTACATTCCATTAATATAAACGTCTGTTTGTATTAGAATATTTACTAATTATATGTATATGAAAGTTAATTTAATTAGTACGAACATCGACAATAAATATTTATATAAATGATTAAAAAAAAAAATAGCAATTTTCTTGTATATCAGTTTTAATTACATGATAATTGAATGAAATAAGGCAATATATTTTTTTTGCGTTGGTATTATGTTTATGAACAATTTCGTGATCTGTCGTTGTGTTGAGCGTTATGTTTGTGGTGGTGTTTGTGTATTATTTATGGTTAGCCGGATAATTAGACTGCGCTCATTTATCGTATGGAGAAGCTGCCGGGGCTTTTTCCTTTCCGCGCAACTTGGGGATAACTTGTGCATTACGTGTTACGTTTTACGCAGCGAAAGATTTTGCAAGTCTACTCATTAGCAGTTCGGAGATGAGAGGGTAATTTTAGAAAACGACGTTGTATACGATGATGCTGTTTGATTAATGAATCAAATGGCTTTACCTGTACATCAACGCGTGTTTTCTGTTACGCAAACTTTCAATAGCATGTTTACTTGTAAAATTGCATCAAAAATGCAACAACAAATCATTTTACAAAAGTTCGTGAGAGTTAAATAAGGTTGTTTCAAGGAAATATACTATTATTTTATTATAAAATAATTTTATTATAAAACAATAAGGCTATTGAAATAAACAAGGGTATTAAAATGATAAAAGCGATCAAAATAAACAAAGTTTTGAAAAAAAAACAAACTAAAGTATCAAAACAAACAAAACCACCAAAACAAAGAAGAAATTAAATAAACAAAACAAAGATTATCGTCAAAACAAACAAAAGGATCAAAAGAAACAAAAATATCGAAGCAGCAAACTAACAAACAAAAATAACTGAATAAACCAAACAAACAACATTATCATAAAAAAAAATAGAAATACCAAAATTATCAAAACAAACAAAACCATCAAGACAAACAAACTTATCAAAACAAACAAACAAGACAAACAAACTTAGCATAGACAAGACAAACAAACTAGCATAACAAATAAAAGTAGCAAAACAAACAAAACTAACAAAACAAATAACATTATTATAAAAAAAAACAAAACTACCAAGACAAACAAAACTACCAATGCAAACAAAAATATAAAAATCTACCAAAACAAACAAACTTATCAAAACAAACAAAACTACGAACACAAACAAACCTAGCATAACAAATAAAATGATCAAAACAGACAATACTAACAAAAAAAATAACATTTAAAAAAATCAATCAAAACTACCAAAACAAATAACATTATCATCAAAACAAACAAAACTACCAAAACAAACAAAAATATCAAAATATACAAATCTATCAAAACAAGCAAAACTATCATCAAAACAAATAAACAAAAGTATCAAAATAAATAAAAGTACCAACGCAAACAAACATATCAAACATACAAATATACCAAAACAAACAAACTCATCAAAACAAACAAAACCATCAAAACAAACAAAACTACCAACACAAACAAACCTAGCAAAACCAATAAAATTATCAAAACAAACAAAACTACGAAACAAACGAAACAAGATTAACAACACGCTCTTATAATTATCTAGATGCTTCTTTTTACTATCTGGATAATCATTTTGACTATCTACACATTTTTTAGACGAATGAAAAAAAGTAAATACTACATTATGATTATAATTCTTGATGATATGCAAAAGTAAATGACTCCTATATGCAAGAAGAGGCAAAATTGTGCAAGCCATGTTTCTTGTTACCCGATAAGACTGCCGGAAGAAACGGAGGAGATGACAACGACTATATCAGGATGTTATTAGAAAATAAGCATCGTAATGCGAGTAGAAAGACTCGAGAGAAACTTAACTCTCGCATAAGTTTCGTAGATAATTTACAAGCATGTAAATATCAACATTTTGTAAAATTTGCACGAATGATATTAATATTTGAAAGCTGCGATATTTTTTATCTTGCTTCGTAATGAAAATTACAAGTAGCAGCAATTTTCAAAAGACTGTAATTTGTTTTAATTATATATATTTTATACTCGTTCCGTTTGTGTTTAATGATAAAATTGTTTGACTTGACATTTTCTTGAATAACAAATGCCGTAATTGTGTCGCTCGGGAATGTGTATCTTAGCGATGACATGTTTATAGTTGGCGTAATGTCGGAAACAATTTGCGTCTACTGATAATTGCGATGTCGGTGACCTCATAGTGCTGCGAATAATCACTATGATCCGCACAAAGACTTTAACACGTGATAGTTGAGCAACATGCAACGGGCGTTAGGATTCCGAGTATATTAGCAAAATGACCGAGTCGTCGATGTCTCGTTTTGACCGCACCCATTTCCGCGTCTTTAAAACTCAAACTTCCTCTAATTTTTTTTACCCCAACTTTAAGCAGTTCCAATTTTCGTCTTTTCATTTTGACGGAAATTAATCGAGTATTATCAATCAGTAAGAATAAGAACGAAAAAAATTTTTTTTTAGATTTTATTACGGTAAGTGGAAAAATGATACATGAAATATGAAATTAGGTTATATTGATTAATTGGTGTCTCAAGTTTGGCTGCAATAATATGTTTGCGAAATTTGCTATCATGTTGAAAGTTCGAGTATGAGAGGAAGGAAGTCGTTAAAAACTGACGAGGATAACTATTGAGGAAATAGTTTGTCAATTAACCAAGTTACTGTTGGCAGGAATACGTGTGATTTATGATCTCAGCTCCCCCTGACCAACATTATTATTTTTTTGAAATTTCATAAATTTCTTATTAAATATATTCTTTGAAGTATAAAAAACCATAAAGATTACTTTTTATATGAAAATTCGTTGATTGTAACAACTGCGCATCATAATTTTATGCAGAATCCTTTACTGCGCAGGTTCTTTAAGGTGCTGCGCAGTAAAAATCTGCAAAACTTTTTACCATGCGCAATCAGCTGTTAGATGTGTTAACAAAACACACATCTATTGCTTTCTTGCGCATCCACATATCATGTGCAATTGATTACTGCGCAGTTCTTTTTAATAAAATTGGAATTCTAACCTCAAATATCAATAAAAAATTTGAACTTTTACGGTAAAAGGATATATAAAAAATTAATTGGACAAGGAATGAGGCTTATTGGAAATGCTTTGACGACGGTTAGAATCATCAATTAATATTGAATCGAACGATGACTTTGGAATCTAATTTCACTAGTATCGTATGTCAGTCATGCCATCTAGATGACATTATAATGTCGATGGAACATGCAAAAGGCTCGGAGCAATGCAATAAGGGTGCGTCAACATTATCGAGTCTCGGTGTATGGCATATATGAATAGATAGATGACCGTAACCAATCGGTAACATTACGAGTTTCGATCGGTCGCAGTCGTATGGCGGGTTGTATCGTCAGGAGAGAGGATGAGATTTGCAGTGTTCAACGGTTCGGTTGACGCGACGCGTTGCATTATTCATTTCTCGTCTCGGCAACAGGAAGCAACCCGTTGGACTTGGCCACTGTGCTCCAGAGATCTGCGACAAGTTCATCCACCGACCACGAACCCACGCACCTATCCCCGTGCGTCGGTCAGTTGTCACTTAGGAGTCAAAACTAAAAAACCAAATATTAAAAAAATTTTTCATTAATTTCAATTTTTATTACTTTTTTATTTATTTATCATAACAAAGTATTATTTTAATTATCAAAATATTAAAAAATTGTCTGCAAATTAGTTACAAAAGCTTTTTGTTCAATTAATATCAATTATTTTATTATTGGGAATATTTAAAATCAAATTTGCACATTTTAACAAATCCATTACAATTAATTATTTTACTTAAATTCAGTTAAAATTTGCAGTAACTGTAATGTATATTTGGGAAAAAAAAATAAAAATGCATAAATTATTACATTACAATTTATTACAATTTATTGTGTAATACATAAGTGATAAAGTTTGGAGTTATATCGGGGATTTGTGACTTCATTGCCTTGTAATTAATCTTGATTATTTTATAAGATTAATTAATTATACATGAATTATAATGCATATAAAAATGTTTAAATTCAAATCTGACTTATACTGTTGCAATGAATGATACCTAACTAGGGCCTAAACTGAGCCATATTAGGATTTCTTAATTTTTTGGTACATAGACATCCTTGTTAGGGCCAAAAATGGACCCGATAGGGCATTCAGATTTATAACTCGGGTTGCAATTAAAAAAAATTAAGTTGCTGTTAGCTAATCAGGGTCTAACAAGGCCAAATTAAGACTTTTTTTATTTTATATATTCTTAATTACCTAAATAGTTAAAAAGACCTGTGATTAAGGCCACCTAATCAAGGCCTAACTAGACCACATTAAAATTATTATGCGTACTTGTTAGGGCCTAGAATGGCCTCAACCAGACCCCATTACATTAAATTTTATTAGTAAAGTTAATGATATGATATGATCGTAATCTAGTTTGCCATATTATGGCCTAATTTCCTGTTACCTAATCAGGGCTTAACAAGGCCACATTAAGATTCACTGCTTAGAATAATAGGCGTCCTTTTTAGGGCCAAAAATGGCCCTAACCAGGCTAGCTTACCTTAATTTTCACTAGTAAAGTTAATGATATAATCGTAATCTAGTTTGCCATATTACAACCTAAGTTGTTGTTACCTAATCAGGGTATAACAAGGCCAACGACCAAACCGGGTGTTCCATGTTAATGATATGGTTCACATTTCATAGGCCACATTAAGTTTTTTTCATACAACTTCTTACATAAATGGTAGTCCTTGTTAAGGCCAAAAGTAGCCTCAACAAGTCCCCAACTAGGCCTCATTGCCGTAATTTTCACTAGTTTTACCAAGTTGCCCTACCAGAACCATATTTAGGAAAATATCATATGTAAATTTGGTATATTACATAAATTATATTCGAAAAAAATAATGCATAAATTATTACATTATGATTCATTACAAATTATTGTATAATACATAAGTGATAAACTTTGCAGTTATATCAGGATTCGTGACTTCATTGTATTGCAATTAATCTTGATTATTTTATAACATTCATTAATTATACATGAAATATAATGTATACAAAAATATTTTAAATTTTGCGTTAAATAAAACATTAACTCGTCTGAATGATTAGCTTTCAAATTGTTCAAATGAAATTAATAAAAAATAAATGCTTAAATTAATTAAACTGGAATATATGTAAAAGTTGAATTAAAAGCATATCATAATGCACGTGTTTAATTACTTCATTGAAAACATTGAAGACTTTTAATATGTTAAGTTAGTTAAATTTATCCCGCCATTTCAAATTATCCATCACCTTTAAGACCCATTAAGGTTCCAAATTGGTGAGATATAATTCGTCCAACACATGCACATAAACTCGACATAAAATGAAAATGCTGTTTGTTATGCGCGAAAATTTTCCGCATTAATTGAATAAATTGCAAAAATAGTCCATTAGCTTAATACAACATTATATTATTCAAGAAATCATATATGGATTATATATATACCGTGTATAGGTTATATATGCACCTTACATGGATTATATATGGACCATTTATGGATTATATATGGATAATATGTGGATAATCCATGTATTATATATGGATCATATATGGATTATATATGGATCATATATGGATAATATATGGATTATACATGGATTATATATGGACCATATATGGATTATATATGGTCCATATATAATCCATAAATTAGTTTAGTTAGTTAGTTCAGTTACTTACTTTAGTTAGTTATTTTAGTTTGTTATTTTAGTTAGTTTTTTTAGTCAGTTACGTTAATCAGTTAATTTAGTTATTTTTAAAAATTATTTACCCAATAATCTCAGGTCAAGCTTGCATCAAAATATTTTTCATCGCCATCTAACACGTATTCATAATCAAATGCATTAACTCATGTTTATGCAGATACGTATTAATGTTATGCTCACATTTACATGAATAAGTTTCATTCAAACAATATGATTATCAAATCTTAATCGAAAAAAATGATTTACTCGCAATTAAGACCCCAAACCAGAGTTCGCCAAGTCATTATTCAATTAGCTGAGAAATTTGTTGTTATTCTGCATGTCGTAGAATCAAATTATCGAATAATTTCATTTACGATTTTATTTTTATTAAGGATGTGCAAATAATTTAATTGTATACATCAAAGTAATGGCTCATTGAAATTCAATTACTTTTCAATTACTTTCAGAATTAAAATTATTATTTTCTTAATTTTTCATCAATACCACACTTTTAACTTTAGTCATGAATATACTTTTTTATAATTTGAATATATACATTCAAAATTGAACAATTTATTAATATTTTAAATATTTATACATGGATCATATATGGACCATATATAGAGTATATATGGATTATACATAGATTATATATGCACCATTTATGGATTATATATCGATGATATATGGATAATATATGGATTATACATGGATCATATATGGATTATATGTCTGATTATATATGGATCATATATGGATGATATATGGATTTCATTGAGTAATAATCTTTTCCATCTTGAAAAATAATCATTAAAAAGCTGTCACACTTATTCTGACCAACTCGTTATTGAAAATTGTTCATGTAAAACCAAAGTTTATTTCGGAACACTTCTTCCCTTTGACATGGCTGAATGCACGATTCTTTTATCGAGTTTTGCAAATTGATCTTTGATACGCAACACATTTTTTTTTTTTTTTTGGTTCATCCACTTTAAGCATTCACTTTTTCGCTTCTGAAGTAAAACCAAAAAAAAGTCCCACAAAAGAGGTGACAATGCAATATTTCGATTTTTATTTTACTACGCTTTATTGAGCACTTTGGCCCTTCTGTTCTTTTATGCTGAAAGTTCTGACATCTTCTTACTCAAATAATTCAGACACGAGACTTCTTATTAATATTTAACATAAACAACGCCAAAGATGATTGACATAAAATGAATCATTTCATGATTTGATATTAAATATATATTTTGATATTATTTTGTTGTCGAAAATGAATGTTGTGTTCATTCATTTTCTCTATGTTGTTTCACATTCAACTCCATATATAATCCATATATAATCCATATATAATCCATATATGGTCAATATATAATCCATATATAATCCATATATGGTTAGAATATAATTCATATATAATTCATATATGGTCCATATATAAACCATATATAATCAATATATAATCCATATATAATCCATATATGATCCATATATATAATCCATATATAATTCATGTATAATCCATATGTGGTCCATATATAATCCATATATGTTTTTTTAATAGGATCTCTAAAGTAACTAACTTATACTAATTAAAAATACAAAGTTTTTTTAATTAGTTTAATTATTAATTTTTATTAGTTACTTTTCATTTTTATTACTTTCCTTCCTTTGGCACGTTTCTTAATGATTCTAATTAGATTTTCCATTTTTGTCTTGCATATTTAACATTAAAATACTAAACCAAAGAATGTTCTTTGCACAATTTTCATCACTCGTTGAAATATTGAAAAACTTTCGTTAATCTTAACAAACTGCACCGCGTTGCAATTCAACCTTCCAGATATCATAAAATAAATATATCTAATAAAAAGCGTGACGCATTGAAGGATGACTTCTTGCGTCATAAATATCCGAACGAAAACCGAAATAAATGTTGAGTGACAATAAAAATATCAGTTCTCGTGAGTGTGTTATTAATTTTCGTACATCGTGCAATCCATCTACATAACAAAGTAAGAATAATAGCCAGCGTAAAGTTACACGCTCGCTTTTCCTCGCATTGTCAAACTAAAATATCGCACAAACTTTGTCACTAGATTTTGTTTCTATTTCAACACTCATACCCAAAAATTAAAAAAAAAAATGGTCCCGTTAAGGCATCCTGATTTTTAAGTCGAGTTACAATATGTAACACTAGACATTATGATTTTTCAAAACTTTTTAAATTTTGAAAAATTAAATTAGTGATTTAATTAGTGGGCTAAATTAGTGATTTTCAAATTTTTGCGATATGTGGGCATCCTTGTTAGGGCCAAAAATGGCCCTGAGAGGGCATCCCGATTTTCAAATCAGGCATGCCCTATTATCACCCAATTAATGATACTTAAACAGGGCCTAAATTGAGCCATATTAGGATTTCTCAATCTTTTCCATACATGGGCTTTTTTATTAAGGCCAAAAATGGTCCCGATAAATCATCCTGATTTTTAAATCGAGTTACAATATGTAACAATAGACATTATGATTTTTCAAAATTTTTTGAATACATGGAATTCTTTATTAATGCCAGAAATGGCTCTGATGGGGCATCCGAGTTTTAAATTTGACTGGCCTTATTATACCCCAATTAATGGTTACCTATACAAGGCCTGAATTGGGCTAAATTAGCGATTTTTAAATTTTTGCAATATGTGGGCATTCTTGTTAGGGCCAAAAATGGCCCTGAGAGGGCATCCCGATTTTCAAATCAGGCTTGCCTTAATATAACCTAATTAATGGCTACCTAATCAGAGCCTGAATTAAGCTAAATTAGGATTTTTCAAATTTTTGCAATATGTGGGCATCCTTGTTAGGTCCAAAAATGGCCCTGAGAGGGCATCCCGAATTTTCAAATCAGGCTTGCCCTATTGTAACCCAATTAATGTTACTTAAACAGGGCCTAAACTGAGCTATATTAGGATTTCTCAATCTTTTCCATACATGGGCTTTTTCATTAAGGCCAAAAATGGTTCCGTTAAGGCATCCTGATTTCTAGATGGGATTGCAATATGTAAACTGGGTATTAATATGGCTACGACCGAAATTGAATGGTATTCAATCTGGTTTGCCCTATAATAACCTAATTAATGGCTATCTAATCAGTAGTATGAACCTAATCTGGCTTGCCACATTATAGCCTTATTTGCTGTTACCTAGTCAGGGCCTGACAAGGCTACATCAAGATCTTTATTTATTTATACCTTCCGAATTATATTATTTCGATACAACTTCTTACACCCATGGATGTCCTTATTAGTTCCAAACAGGGCCAAATAAGGCCCCAAACAGGCCCCGTGATGGTTGCCTTAATTTTCGCTTCGGATTTCACTTTCGGGTTGCCTTGCCAAAGCCATGTTTGGGAAAATTATATCTGTAATAGGTTAACATGGCTTCCATACTAGGCCCCCATTTGGGTAACATGGCTTCCTTATTAGGCCCCCATTTAAAAAAAACAGGCGACATCGACATTTTATGTCGTCAAAACTTGCAAGGAGACCAACCATTGCGTTCCGTTGTCACGTAGTAAGAATCTTTCACGTAGTATTTTCAGACGAGAGGAGCCGTTAAAATAAACGAGATAGCGGAGCGCGCAACAAGGAGAAAATCAAAAGCGTAACCCCCCCGGACAGACGGCGTAAATAAGAAACGTGCGATCGTTGTGGGTTTCGAGTTCTTCGCGTGACTTCCGTCAAAGTCTCGCACGGCAATTTGTTTAACCGTTTCTGCACGGCCAAAAAGACAGAGACAATTTATTCGGGAAGGCGAAAAGTGTGCAAGAATAGGACGGCAAATGGCACAATCGTAATTGCATCCCAAAATAATCTCACACTCCAAAAACGATTCATTTCGACGTCACATGAAGAAACATAAATTTCGCGAAAACTTCATTCATTTGCGTCTCTTAATTCGTTTAGCCGAACGCTGATTTCCTTTTAATTGCAATTGTACAATCAGTTATTTATTTTTCGCTCATTACGGCTCTTGGGCTTTTTTTCCCGAAATTATATCCGTTTTAATTACTCTGATAACATCCCCACTACTAACAGCATCAACAACAACAACATCGTTAATGCTGCGAATTATTATTATGTCCCGATATTGCGCATTTTTTATTCAAACGCGACGGAGAGTTGTGCGTTTTGTTGCTTTTGTGCAATCATTCTGATGAAAGGACAATGACGATTCCCATACCAAATGCACCAATCGAACCGCTATCGTCGGGGTTTTTGATAAGGATAATTATTGCGAAATCTTTAAATCGAAATTAACTTTGGCCAACTATATATTTTTGATTTGGCTTGTATTGAAATGGCCATATGAAAACCCTAATTGTTGAATTCCGGTTAACCACGGTGGGTCCAGAGTAGGATTCCATAATTGAATATATCACCTATACCCAAATGAAAAACTTACAGATTAAAAATTAAACTAAACCTGTAATTTGGTCCCTATCTAGATGGCCATATGAAAACCTTTTTTATGTATACATATGTGAAGAAGTCACAGAAATATCCACTCGTACTTAATGTTCCATGTAAAACTTACACATTAGAAATTAAATAGGGATGGCCAGATTTGTGACTTGGCCTATATTAAGATGGCCATATGAAAACCTTTTTTATATATACATGTTTGAAAAAGTAAAAGAAATATCCACTCGTACTTAAGGTTCCATGTCAAACTTACACCTTAGAAATTTAATAAAGATGGCCAAATCTCCGATTTGGCCCATATTAAGATGGCCATATGGAAACCTTTTTTATGTATACATATGAGAAGAAGTCACAAAACTAGCCACTCGTATTTAATGTTCCATGTCAAAGTTACACATTTGAAATTAAATATGGATGGTTAGATCTGTGATTTGGCTTGTATTGGGATGGCCATACGAAAACCCTAATAGTGTTTTAATTAAGGGCAACCACGGTGAGTACACAGTGGGTTCGCATTAGGATTCCATAAGTGAATTTCAAATGAGAATAAGCATGGCCAATGAATTGGGTCCTGATTGGGTTACCCGATAGGGGCCTCGTAGGGATACAATGCTTGGTACCTTATTGGGCCCCGATTAGAATTCCATTTTATTATGTATTTATATCGAAGGAAGATTAAAGGTTAAGATTAAACGATTAAAATATTTCATTTATTTAAGAATTTAAAAAACAGGGCCAAATCTAAAAACCTCGTCTGCTTTGAGATTAGGCTCTAATATGGCCCTGTTATGGAAGCCACATTGAAACTGCAATAAACTTGGCTTGTTTATTTGGCCTATCTGCAGCTCCATATGTTACATGCGTATGAGAACCATAATTAAAAATATCATAACAGTCTAATAGGGCAATGTAAAGGCCAAATCCAGACTATAAATTAGCCCAATTACTGAAAATTTCATTTTGCAAATTTTTCGCAAAATGAAAAGTGCTTTTCTTTTATGGATGATTTTTGGGATTTTGAAAGCAAAACATTATGCGATGACTTTTTTTCTTGTTTGCAATTTTTTTTCTTTTTTGGAAAATAGAACCAGTAAAGTGGTTCTTTGAAACAGATGACAAAACGACGGAATGGCTTCGATTTGTCCCCATTTGCGATGTATTGATTGAAAGTTATATGAATTTATAGCATAAACTGGTTTCGTTAATGATGTCAGGTCGTGAACTCTCGCTTTTCGGCAAAACCCAGCTTTCAGACGCAAGTTTCAATTAAGGCTTTCACTGTTGAGCGTTATTTTAATTGTGCAAATCGGTTGAATCGTAACTGCAAAAAGGTTCATTTATTAAGTTCTATTTATTCATTTATTATTTTTTTTCTTCAAATAACATCATTGAATTATTTTTTATTTTGATTATTTAAATTTAATTAAAATGCATACATTTGGTTTTTAAACTAAAAACACTTTTTACAAATAACTTTCGCTATTTACATATGTAACATTCAAATCCAATTCTCCATGTATTACATTCGATACCAAACACATAATTGCCGGTCATTACTGCCTATTATTCACCAACAGATCATTAGCCGAAAATCGTCATGAATTCTAAAAATTAATCTCACCAAAATTTGCATTTTTCAATCTTCAAAAATTCCCGCTAAAAACAATTGTGTAAATGTGGATCATTTGGAATCACGATTATGCTTCAATATAATTCATATCTTAAATATCGTTAATATAGTTTCCATGACACAATCCGTCCGGCGTTTGTTCTCAGGCATCGCAGTGTAATTTGAATCTCAGTAGGTTTGGTTGTGGAATATGCAGACATCATTTACGTAAATGCGCTGCAACAATTCAAGCAGAGGGCTTCAAGTAATTGGATGGGAAACCGGTACAGCTGTCGTGTCCGTCAGCACTGACAAGTACTATGACGTGTAGTTAACGTTTCACGATTATTTCCTTTTAAAGGAATATATTTTTATGTGTCGTTGTGCTCACTTTCCGCCGCATTTAATTACAAATATGGCGCGCAGTTTCGTCTTTCGCGTTGATGCTCAGCTGTTCTCAATTTGAATTATTTTGTTATCACAAAAATGTTTTTTTTTTAACGGGGCCTAGATGGGGCCCTATTTAGGCCATTTTTGACCCTCACAAGGCCATCCATGTATGTAGGAAGTTGTGTGGAAGAAACTTAAGGTGGCCTAGTTAGAACCATATCTTTAACAGGAAACACCCGGTTTGGTTTTTGGCCTTGTTAAATCCTGATTTTCAATAGGTCTAACAAGGAAATTAGGCTATAATATGGCAAGCCAAGTTAGGATCATATCATTAAATTTACTAGTGAAAACTAAGATAACGGGATTTGGTTTGGGCCATTTTTGACACTAACAAGGACGCCATTAAAACAAAAAAAATCTTAATGTGGCCTTGTTAGGCCCTGATTAGGTAACAGCAACTTAGGCTATAATATGGTAAGCCAGATTAGGATCATATTAGTGAATTTACTAGTGAAAATTAAGGTAATGGAGCCTGATTGGCGCCATTTTTGGCCATAACAAAGACGCCCGTTAATCTAAGAAGTAAATATTAATATGGCCTTGTTAGGCCCTGTTTAGGTAAAAGAAGATTAGGCTATAATATGGCAAACTAGATTAAGATAGTATCATTAACTTTATCTATCAAGGGTTAAGGTGTGGCCACAGTATGGTCATCTGATCAGGGCCTGATGAGGCCACCCATGGGTGGCTTCATTAACTATGACGTGGAAAAGAGTATTGGTCCCGATCGAATCCTGGTAAGGGAAATTTCGGTCGTGGCCATATTAAAATCCTGTGTTAAATATTGAAAATTCCTTATCAGGACCAATTTTGGCCCAAACAAGAACGCATATGTACTGAAAAGTCCTATATTGAAAGGATAAATTAACCCATCCTAATATGGATTAGTTAAGGCCACGATTAAGTATCATTAATTAAGTTAAAATACTGATTTGAAAATCGGAATGCCCTCTCAGGACCATTTTTGGCTCTAATAAGAACGCCCACATATTACAAAAAATTTGAAAAATCCTAATTTATCTTAATTCAGGCTCTGATTAGGTAGCCATTAATTAGGTTATATTAAGGCAAGCCAAATTTGTAAATCGGGATGCCCTATTTCGGCCCCTTTTGGTCTCAATACAGACGCCCATGTACTAATAACATTAAAAAAATCCTAATTTAGCTTAATCTAGGCCCTGATTAGGTAGCCATTAATAAGGTTACAATAAGGCAAGATTTGAAAACTAGGATGCCCTATTAGGGCCCCTTTTGGCCTTAATAAAGACGCACAATACTGCAAAAAGTTTGAAAAATCCTAATATGGTCCAGTTTAGGTCTTGATAAGGTAACCACTAATGAAATTATAATAAGGCAAGCCAAATTATTGCCATATCATTAATATAAATCGCCCGATTTCATTTCTACTAAAGACATCTCAAAAGTTTTGACTTTGAAGAATTTTTTTTGAGATATACATATCACGCGATGCTACTTCATATAACAAGCAGAAGAAGTGCAAAGTCTGACGAGTAATCAAAATTGTCCAAGTTTTTCGTTCGAAATCGACTTTTTTTTTGCTGCAAACTTTCCTTCCGCTTACGACATTTCAAAAATATGACTCACTTTTTGGCATCTTCGATTGCCAATTTGTAATTTACAATTATTCGAAATGAAAATTGTTTCAAACATGTTTTTACATTGCAAGCGTTCTTTTTCTTTTTTTTTCTTTCTTTTTTACTTTCTTGCTGCAACATGAATATATCTGATTTACATGCATTGGTTTGAATTTATTTTATTTATGAAAAAAATAAATTGAAAATAAAGTGAAATAAAGTGCTCTTTCATCAATATTCACTGTAACTGAAGTAATGAATATTTGTGTTGACAGTTTACTTTTTCAGCCGTTGATTTCAAACTGTCAACATTTTAATTTTATATTTAATAAAGGTGTATGCAACTCGATCTTCGAATATATATATGTATGTGTATATATAATAAATGAAATATTAAGACATATATAAATATATGTATAAATATCTCTATATATATTTATATGTATATGTATATGTATATGTATATGTATATGTATATGTATATGTATATGTATATGTATATGTATATGTATATTTCTTTTATTATATTCATTTTAATATATTAATATTAATATATACGCAGAAATGATGGTCAAATGAAAGCCGGCGATTCGCGAACAGTACATAGTTAAACCTAATAGCCCGTATGTTGTTAGTAGCTCTGAAGTTTGACGAGGCGAAACCTCAATGCAATCCACTCCGTACTTGCGGATGAAAAGACATACTACTGCTTTTATTATACTTCTTTCAAGTACTTTATCTTTGTTTGTTCCAATAAATAATACAAAATTTGTCCGCAACTTTCAAAGAACCAAAAAAAAAAAAAGATTTTCTCAATTCAGAGATAAAGTTTGGTTCTCATCTTATTCAATTTACAAAACAAAAATAATAATAATAATAATGTTTTGTAAAGTATCCCAAACAAAAAAAAGTTTTCTAACCACGTGTAATTTAGTAAAGAGCTAAAAAAGAAAGGTTAGTATTTTTTTTTCATTGAAGTATCATTGACGATTTTTCGGAGAAACCTGTTACCAATCCTTTCCATTATCAAATTACCTTCCATTGGTAACGTCGGACATAAGCGTTTCAAATAAAGTGGAATTTTTTGTGTACTTAAAAAGATCTCTCAAAAATTCGCAATACATGCATTTTCCTACTAATTATTACTTCTTTCACTTAAGTTTATTAAACGAAATTAACAATTACGACTTAATAGTTTGATCGTTTCTTTTTATGATTTAGTTTCTTGCAGAAATATTTCACAATTTGTTAATCAAAAGCTGTGAAATATTGATTGCGCTGCTTTTTGCATATGATATGTACTTTTGAACTGTTTTAATAAAACATGCAAAATTAGTACTACGATCATTTTATTATAACGATCTTAACATTGAGAAAGAAAAAGCAAAACACAAGATTTCCATTAACTCAATATCCTTCATCCGCGAATTCTCCGCTCACGTCTCGAAATAATGTAAGACGTTGAATATGCATTTTAGACGAATGAAATATTTAAGTGCACATTACTTTTCTTTAAATACAGCATAAACGAGAACGTTTACAATAATAATAATTACATTACACGAGAAAAAAAAGAAAAGAAGGTTTACTTAAGAAAATTTAATTTACGGAAAATAAGAAAAAGAGTTTTTTAATTTTTTTAGTTAATTTAATTTTGATTGATAAAAATTTTTTATTTCAATTTGAATTTTACAAAAAAAAAAAAAAAAAAAAAAAAATTATAATTTAGTTTTTTAAGTTTTTATTCGAATATTTAAAAAAGTACAGTAAATTTTAATAAAAAAACATATTATAGTAATTTTATGTTTTATTTCAATTTTAATTGATTGAAGTTTTAAAATTTAATTTGACTTTTCAAAAAATAATTTCTTGAATACAATTTAATGAAATACTGTAAATTAAAGTAAGAAACGAATTGTTGTATTTAAAATTTTTTTTATTTTTATTAAATAAAATTTTTTATTTTAAATTAATTTTTCAAAAAAATTTTTTAAAAAAAAATTTCGATTTTTTTAGAAACAAAAAACTTTTTAGAAAGTTTTTTTATTTTTGAAAGATTAAAAAAAGTACTGCAAATCAAAACAAAAATTATTTTTTAATTTTTTTCTTTAATTTTGATTAATTAAAGTTTTAAATTTTAATAGGACTTTTTTAAATAAATATTTTGTTTGAAAATTTAAAATTTGTTTACAAAATGTAAAAAAGTAAAATGTAAAAAATGTAAATTAAACTGAGAAAGAAATATTATAGTTTTATTTGTTACTTTAATTTTGATTGATTGACATTTTGAAATTTAATTTGACATTGCTAACAAAATTTTCGAAAATTTAGAATTTAAAATTTTTTGAAAGATTAAACAAAGTAGTGCAAATCAAATTGAAAACCCATATATTCAAATTTTATTTCTTACTTTAATTTTGATTAATTAAATTGTTTAATTTTACTTTGACTTTTCAAAAAAAATTTTTTTTTCGAAAATGTAAAATTTTTTTTTGAAAGATTTAAAAAAATACTGTAAATTGAAGTGGAAAACGAATCGTTATAATTTTATTTTTAATTTAAATCTTTCTAAATTAAAGTTTTAAAATGTAATTTGACTTTTTTATTTTGAAAAATGCCCTTTTTGGAATAATTAGATCTCTAAATAACTGTAATGAATCCCCAGCACAAGAAATATGCTTCTAGATTTCCGGCGTACTTTTCTTTTCTCCGACACTGTCGGCTTTCATCTTGACCGAGCAAAAATGTTCTTGCCTGGGTTGGAAAAGATATTTTTCCAAGAGGGGAAAGGGTCGTGCATATCTCTCGCAATGCCAATTCATCCGCGAAGAGAGGTTTTTTCTTTTCTCAAGTCTTGCGTCCAATTATACTCGGAGAAAGATAATATAATTAGAACTCGAAATCTTGAGTTTTTACAAGAATAGTCGTTGATCGTCAATCAGTTCAAGAAAAGAAACAAAAAAAAAAACTAAAACAATTTTTCGAAAAATCTTATTTCACTCGACTGTCGTTTCTGCGAGAAATCTCGTTTAATTAAACAACAAAGAAACTTGCAAAAGTTGATTAAATAAAAAAAAAGAAAAACAACAAAAAAAACTGTTGTAAAACAAAAGAAGATTTTTTTCAAAGTAAATTATTGCTTTTAAGAAAACTTATATTGAATGGCATTAATTTGCAGTGGAATTTGAAGAAAAGAAGAAAGAAATTGCATCATCTTTATCGTTTAAAATATCCCCGTGTAAATGAAAACAATAAATTATAAGATATTATCTTGCTGCTTGTAATTGAACTTCGACTGGTTGAGCTTGAAAGAACAACCTTAGAAGTTTATCGCTTCATCTTCATTTCGCAAATTTCGTTAGTTGAAATGCATCCTTCGACACGCGACACTAGTTTTCATTCCTTCGATCATTATTAATGGAAATTTGCGAAATCTGATCAAGCGTTAAATTGAACCTCGAATAATATGGTAAGAAGAAAATAAAACGTGATAACAACTGGCAGGGCTTGCTTTCAAAACGATATGAAATTGCAATCGGGCTAACTCCAGTAAAAATATCTGGCTTTCCACGATTATAATATGGCCCTAATTTGGCTGGCCATTTTGTACCTAAATAGTACCTACTCAAGGTCAGCACTAAACCACATTAAGATTCTTACAACTTTTTTCAGGACATGGGCGTGCTTATTAGGGCCAAATAGGGCCCTGATAAGGCTTCCTGATTTTCAAATCAGGCTTTCCTTATTATAAACTAATTAATGATCATGAATATCTGGCCACATTATGATTTATCGCAATTTTTTAATTCATGGACGTCTTTATTAGGGCCAAGAATGGCCCTGATAGGGCATCCTGATTTTCAAATCAGGCTTGCCTTATTAAAAACTAATTAATAATTACGAAAATTGGACAATATTATGACTTATCGATTTTTTTCAATTCATGGACGTCCTTATTAGGGCCAAGAATGGCCCCGATAGGACATCCTGATTTTCAAGTAGAGGTACAATATGGCTATTATATGGCCACGACTAGAATTTCATACAATGGTATTCCATATCAAAATCGAATTAAAGCTAAGGTTGTTTGGCTCATAGGGCCCTTATCAGGTCACCTTATCAGAGCCTACTTTGGTTGCCATGCTTGTTGTCGTTTATAATCCAATTTTGTAATTGAAGTACATATGTGGATCCAGTATGGTTCCACCATGGTTCCCTGTAATTTAAAAGTTATTAAGGCTCTCATATGGCCATCTCAATAGTGCCTATATCAAATTTTTCGTCAGCCCTGTTTAATTTCTAATGGGACCGTCTCATTTGGGATATTAACTACGAATAGATAATTTTTTGACTCCTTCATAATATATGAAAAAGTTCAAGACAGAGTAAAAAAAAGGACAAATAAATGAAGAGGAAAAGTAACAAAAGACACAATAGGAGTGCAGATGACTTGCAAAAATAGCCAAAATCCTCACCTCGGTACAAACGGTACATACACGCAATTACGCCGCTAGCTACATGCTGGAACAAATCCAATATTTTTTTCATTCGAGTCTGTTCTACTTTTCGCGTAATATCCTTCAACAAAGTTGTATAATAGTCCATAATCTGCTATCTTTGTTTCAACATCGCCAACATCGCCTTTTTCCCACTTTTCTTTTACTTCTTTTTTTCTTCTTGCATCATCGAGCTGATTTTCTTAGCGAGCAAGTCAACGACGCATCTTGAAAACATCACTGAAGAATAATCTAAACGTGATTGTACGAACGACTGATGCAAAAGAAACACAGTTAAGATAATGCAATACTTTTCCTTTTTTCACGTTTCGTGAAATTGCAGGGAACAGTTGTAATAGTGACTTAAACACTACGAGCTGTAACTTAAACAGTACAAACACTACAAACACTTATTTAAACGTGGCTTAAAACTTAACTCAATGCCGTAAATATTGTGCTTGGAGCAGAAAAATATAAAAATAAGCCCTTGAAATTATTAAAGAAAGTGATTTAAGAGTATTAAATAGCATAACAATAATATAAAGTTAACATAAAGATTTCATAAAGATGGTATAAAGATGACATAAAGATGACATAAAGATGACATAAAGATGACATAAAGATGACATAAATATAACATAAAAATGACAAAAAGATGAAATAAGGATGACAAAAAGATGACATAAAGATGATATAAAGGCGAGATAAAGACGACATAAAAATGAAATAAAGATGACACAAAATGACATGAAGATGACATAAAGATAACATGAACATAGCATAAAGATAACATAAATATAACAAAAAGATAACATAAAGGTAACATAACGATAACATAATAATAAAATAAAGATAACATAACGATAACATAAAAATAGCATAAACATAGCATAAACATAGCATACACATAACATAAACATAACATAAACATAACATAAACATAACATAAACATAACATAAACATAACATAAACATAACATAAACATAACATAAACATAACATAAACATAACATAAACATAACATAAACATAATAGAAACATAATATAAACATTCAAAATAGAATTAAAAGTTAATTGCACTAATGGATAAGAAAACTGGCAGCATCGTGTTACATTAAGCTTCAAATTCATACACATTTATATGCATATTTTTTCTAAACCTTAATTTTGACAAAGCAAATAAAAATTGATAAATTTTTGTCAGAAAAAGACATAAGTTGAGCCCAATGGCTCTGCCACTCTAATTGGCGGATATACTTCAGCTACGCCGGGATTATGCTAGTTAGACATTCGTGTCCTGTTTGAAGTTAAAATGGACTAACAGGATTATGTCAAGACAACAAACGACCTATGTTTTGATGATAAAGCGCGCGAAAAACGCTTCGATGTGATAAATATCTGTCGCGGAGCAAAACAAAAAAACAAATGAAAAAGAAACAAAATTCCGCGACTGCAGTACTCTTTTTCCTTCAACTCGCCGGGGAAATTAAAGTAATTGCATGACACAAGTTTTGTGTGCCGAAAAAGAAAGTCGACGATACATCGAGAAGTGCTGACGCTTTGATCTGAGTTTGAGGTTTCTCGTTTTTTCGAATTAATTAAATTCATGATTGAGAAGCGCAGCTCCAACGAAAGACATGAAAAATCCGTTTTACGGTGCTTCTTCCATTCTGTGTATATAAAATTAATAAACACTTATTATGTTCTTTCGTTAAGTGGCACAAAGTCAAAAAGACATTGAAATTGTTAAATTGTCGACTTTTTGTATGAAAAAAGTTTGAACGTTGAATCAATAATTTTGTCTTTCATTTATGTCAATTTCATATTTCACAACGAAATATTTGTGCAATCGTTTAATTAAACAGTTAATGGGTTTTATGTTAAAAATGAACAGACAAAATGGGTCTTTGCATTGCAAAATGTCACCATTGAATGGGAAGTGCAATGTCTGTTTGCTTGGCGCTCTATTCTTTGATTAAAATGAAATGGAATGTGAACAGATGATAAGCAAAATTTGGCAAGTTTAGAATGAATTTTCAAAGTTACACAGTGAATGACTATTTACTGAAAACAAGGCTAGTCCAGTGCCTCGTGCATCCGACGAGAATGCGAATACCTTTTCCTTGTTTCTCAGCAAAGACAGCTTCCCAACTAACTCAAGTTTTGGCAAAGTCTGGCAACCGCAAATCTTGCGAAGTTTCTGACCATTGTCTCCGAGAGTGATTCGATATACCGTGACTCCGATTACGTCTTCCAGATTTCGATTTTGCTCCCCAAACCCCAAAACTTTTGTCGTGCCAATCTCTTCGCTACCGATGAGATTCGACGAGTTAATTGGAAATGTTGACTATAATGTTATGTTTCAGTGTAAACACTCTTGGAACATTTTCATTGTCCTTTCAATATTTGTTCGTACAATTACATTAATATATATATATATATCACATTTCTAATCTACATTCTTATGTTTCAGGTACGTAATTGATTTTTTTCAAAGGATCAAAAAGGTGGCCATTTGAGTGAGTAATTTTTAATATAAATCATAATATAAGCTTTTTGGATTCCGTTTTTTAAATTAAATTAAATTTCATTTGATTTCTATTAAATAATGTACTTAAGCATTATCTGCATTAATGATGAGATAATTTTTAAGTACTCGATAAAGTTACTAAAAAATGTAAAATGTCATGTGAAGATTTATTTTCACAGTGGTTTTTTGGTATTAATGCTACAAAAAAAGGGAAGAAAAAGAGCACGGTTGTTAAAAATTATCCACGTTTTATCATATATATTGATGACGAATAATAATGGACACGCCGATTCAGTATACGTCGTACTGTCATTCTAAATCGGCTTTACATTTCAATTACTAGTTTATTCTCTGTCTCTCACTCAAACGCTCTAATTCATAAATTATATAGAGTTTGGTCGCGCGAGAGAGATTATCCGTTTCACTTTTACCGCTGTATTTAATTCAATTTCATTCAATTATTGTTCGCGAAACTTACTCGCAAATTCTAATTAACTCTTTTTCGTGTTAATGTAACATTTCAATTACAGTTTACATGAAACGTGGATAAACAGATTTTTTCGAGTGAAAATCAAAAAAATAATTTCATATTTGGAATAGCTGAATTCCAGCTTTTATTAACTCTAGCTATATCTCAGACCTAGCCTTTTTATGGCCTTTCTATGGGTCTTCATATAGTCTTTCTATGGCCTTTCTATGGCCCTTTGTATGGCCTTTCTATGGCCTTTCTATGGCCTTTTTATGGTCCTTTCTATGGCCTTTTTATGGCCTTTCTATGCCATTCCTATGGCCTTTCTATGGCCTTTCTATGGCCTTTTTATGGTCCTTTCTATGGCCTTTTTATGGCCTTTCTATGGCCCTTTCTATTGCTTTTCTATGGCTCTTTCTATGCCCTTTCTGTATCCTTTCTATATCCTTTCTATGGACTTTTCTATGGCCTTCCTATGGCCCTTTCTATGGTTTTTTCTATGGCCATTGTATGGTCTTTCTATGGTCCTTTGTATGGCCTTTCTATGATCCCTTCTGTGGCCTTTTTGTAGCCCTCCTATGGTCATATATGGTCCTTTTGTGGCCTTGCTACAACCTTAATCAAATGTATTTTCTTTTTTTTTATGTATTTATAAAAATGAATAAAGAAATGATTGCAAACATAATAATGTACTTTAGATAGGTTGCTGACCTTTAAGCAATAATAAGTAATTTATTTTGCAAAAGCACAGAATGAAAATTGAAAATAAGTCTATGGTTATTATGATGCAAATTATAAGACTTTCTATGAGTTAATTATTGTTTGATGAAATATAACAATAATTAGCTGATAAAGGTTGATAACTTTCATAATAATTTGAAGGAGCTTCGGGGCCTTTAGTTTTAATATTCGTGGCTGGCAGCGTGACTTGCGCTCTTTAGTTAATTAAATCTGAAACGCGGGAAACAACGGTGTTTTGTTTTCTGGCAAACAAACCGCTCATATTACGCCACGGAAAACAATGTTAAAAGCAGATGCATGAACACGGCTTTCATGCCATTTTTCCCTACCTACGGTTTTCTCTTTCTCTGTCTTTCTTTTTTGCTTCTTTCTTTTTTGAGTTCTCATTGAATGAGAAAAATATGACACTGTTTCACTGTGCTTTCGCCAGCAAACGCCAACTGAATGAATAAACATTCATTTTATCGTTTACCCTCGAGTTTATATTTATAATTACGTACGTTTACGACAGTATTGATACTGATTTTATCGCGAGATTATGTTTACGCTCCATCTCTCATCAAAATGTTGCAATTTTGTTCTCCCTTGCTTTATTAACTATAACGTTATGCAATACAAACATAAAATGATTTTCAATACAAAAAAAAAGAATAATAATTTTGCTTATTTTTTTTTTCTTGGATTTTATAATTCGCTATTTTTTGTACAACCATTCAATTCTGCGACAGTTTAATTCTATACATTGAACTAACAGGAAAATAAATCCTTCAGAGATACTGCAGGTTTTAGAGATTATCAACTGTTTCGAGAAAAAACAAATCGTATTTTATCTTGGAAACCTGAGATTGGTCACTTTTCTAAAAAAAATGAAGCTACTTTTGTATGTGAACATATTGAAAAAAAGCTGTTTTTGAATTACATCAATTATGCCTTTTTTTCTCTTTCTTATTTTCAAAATATCCTTCATTTAATTTAATTTCCCGGAATATAAGTTTTTTTCTTCATTTCAAAGAGACATTTTGACGCAATTTAGACAAAAAAATATATAAAAGGAATAGAAAGAGCACTTTAGGTAGATAACTAAAAATAAAGATGGGAAAAAGAAGGAAAGATATCCTAGTTAGTTTTATTGCCACGTGAATCTCAACCTCGCGCCACGATATCGAGCGCATTTTCGGCTATCCTTTCAGCCGGTGCGGTGTGCGTTCTTGCGTGATAAAGAATATTGACCCAGATGTTCACGGACTGTGTTGAGATCCGCTATTCTTTCTTAACTCTACGTTATCTTAAATCCCTTCGTGTCTCCCAATGAGGGTTAACTTGTCACTTGAAATGCAAAGAAGCGTTATAATGTTTCGTTGCACTCAAATTATTTTGTAACAACTCCTTTGTTAGGCTCGCTATTATTATCTATAAACACGAGTACAAAGGCAACAATGTTTCTACCAAACAATGCACATGCAAACTTTATGTTTATAAATAAATTGTATCTTTGATTTTGCATTTATAACATTTCTTTAATGAAATTGCAGGTTTAAATTTGATTCAAATTTGTGGAATTATTAGTAGGTCTGACTAAATGTACATTAATGTCACTTGTGATTAGGTCTGACTAAACGTATACTTATATCACTACTGATTTTGATTGATTTTGTTTCAAATTAACTTTTTCATTATGAAAATATAGAGTTTATGTTTGGTCAGACATATATCAGACATTAATGATATATGTCTAATTAAACTAATACTTATATTACTAATGAATTACATTATAATTTTAATTAAAATTCATTTAATTCAGTAGTAATATAAGTATACGTTTAATAAGACATATAACAATAACGTCTGACCAAACTTATGCTTAGATTACTAATGAATTATATTATAATTTCAATTAAAGTTAATTCAATTCAGTAGTAATATAAATATACGTTCAGTCAGGCATATAACAGAAACGTCTGACCAAACATATACTTATATCAATATTGAATTTAGTTGATATTATTTTACGTCAATTTTTCAATTATAAAATTTAATGCAATTAGGATAACAAGATTTGATAGTGATGCAAGGTAACGTTAAGTCTGACCTAATAATGGTATGTTAGACGCAATATAAACTTACATGACTGCTTAATTCAGTTAACTGCAATTTAAATTAAATATTTGTAAAACTCGTATATAAAAAAATAACCCAATTCACTAGTGATATAAGTTTACGTTTGGTTAGACAAGATAATCTTGTGTCTGACTTAATCACTAGTAATTGGATAATTGTAATTAAACCTATTAATGACAAAAAGACATGCTCTAATACCATCTGACTAAATATAAACTTACATCACTGAAATGTTTTTTTGTGTACATCTTAAAGTGAAGATAATTTAATATCGCTTTAACAGAATGTTTTAACTTTTAAATTTCAATCATATCTTTAAGAAAATATCAAAAACCCATCTCATCGTAATTGAATAAACAAAAAGAATAGTTATTCCTTCATCTTGGAATATAATGAAATATTTCAATATCCAGCTTGTACTTTGATATTGAAATGCGTTACAATGCAAGTGGAAGTATTTTACGATTTACTGGTGGGTAGACAAAACGATACTGCTTGTCATGATATTTGAAGAGCCAAGTGGGAAAACTGTGTATCGTCGAATCGAGATTTGCGAAAGGGAATCGTCTTATCATGTCGACAAAACTTCCAATTTTCATCCCGGACGTTCTTCTTGCGATGCTCAAATCCATTGCTTGCTTTGCTTCAAGCTACTTCTAACCGGCTAAAGCTCGATAATGATATACCAACGAAAATGTACAATTCCATTGATACGGACTTTTTTCGTTCTTACGGTTACTTTTTTGCGTTGTTTTCATATGTGATCAAATTATATCTGATTATTTATATATGCTTTCCGCGAAATTGTGTTTATATTCAATATTTTTCGAACACTTCGTACTATTGCAATCATAAATGAAACAATACAATTTTACACTTTTCTGTAAATCAAATACAATTTCCCGCTGGTATAAATACATTTTTTTACATTTCGAAAAAAATAAATCAAAATTAATTAAAATTTTTAAAAATAGAGCAATTTAATAAATTTATTGTGGTATTCTTCAAATCAACTTTGTTCTTTTTTGTAACATTTTTATTCTTACTTATAATTATATGTTTTTTTAAAACAATATCAACGTCCTACTTTTCGCTTTCGTCGATGAAAAACAGAAACGCTCAAAAAGTTGATGTATCACTGAATTTTCATTTCAAAATTTTTTCTTTCGTTTTTGTATTTTTGATTCAAATATCTGCGGTATATTAGATAAGTGAAAAACATTCAACCGTATGAAATGTAAACTAATGCACTTCACTGCTGAATTTTGTTGAAATTATGATGGACGTAATTCCGTAATTCATATCAACAGCTTTTATGAAAAATTTATTTCATACTTCAAGCAAAAATAAAGTGACACACTAGTTCAAGACGAATAAAATATGTATCTCAAAAGTAATTAATGTCTGTTCTGTATAAAAAAAGAGGAGCTTTTGATCATTTTAATGCACAGTTTTCGAGTATGTTTTCATATGTAGAATGTAACGTATACCGTTTTCAATGACATCAATCAGTCTTTTCATTTAGGAAAAAAAATTTTTTTGAGAATAGCACGTTTATACTGGAAAAGTTCATGATACATCTATCTTTATATATTTTTCTCTCGTTAAGGAGGATAAAATGCTTGGATAAATGCTTTAAATAAACAAAAATTATATGGAAATGCACTTACAATTTTGTGAATATCATTTTTCTGAATTAACATTCTCTTTAAGGAGATGTTTACATTCTCTGATTGCTTTTTTGGAACAAAACTCAAATGCATCGTTAAATGCATCTTCTTTTTTAATATAAAAGTACATTATTTGTTTACATTTATGTATTAAAGTACATTTATTCACTAAATATAACACTGTATTATTGTTCATATTGAATCAAATTCAAAAATTTTTTTTAATTATTTATCATGTTGTAATTGAATATTTGTTTTGTAATTGAATGTCTATTAAATAAAATACTTGTTTGCAATGATAAGACGAGGTCATAATTTTGCTGATAAAGTGGATACCGCGAAAGTACTATTAGGATGGCGGATTAGTTGAGCTCGTCGGATAAGTGAACGGTAAGATGTACGACGATAATAATTCGTACGAATGTAAATAGTCGTTAAAATATTTCATCTGGTTTGGCCTTTGAATCCGGGTGATTACTTGGGTTTCGCCAGGCCGAGAACCTAAAGCTCCCAATTTTCGCGGTAATATCCCACGAGACAGTAGCACCGCCCCCCAGGACTTTCATCGTTTTGTCTTTCTCACTTTATCTCTCTCTCTCTCATTCTCTTTTAACATTATTCACGAATGATGCTTTTTTGCTATCTTCATTGTGATATCTCAGGGCCACGGCTTGACATCCCATCAAGTTCATCTAGCAATCGGCATGCTTTATATTTCCAGCACGACACCCTCGACGAACATATGAAATTCCTCAAAATCACCATTTCAATTTCATAGCCATCGTGTGCATTAACGATTTTTGCACCGAGAACACATTTTCCGGCTGAATCTTATTAAGAAAAAAGGACGATAAAAAGTTGTTTTTCAGGGAGAAAAAAAAAGAAGAAGAAAAAAAAGAAAATGAAGAAAAAAAAGTCGCCTTGCGGAGTTGGTTGGTTCATTATCATTAATATGTAATTACATTTATATTCAAATTGAATTGTTTCATCACTTTGCGTGCGTTTTCAAAAGCATTTTTGCCGCAGCTACGCGTTACTTCATGCGTTATTCATATAATTTTGCGGTCGTCGCAATTTGTACCAAACCTGTCATCACTTTTTGATTTTTCATTGCCTCGCGCGCCTACACAAGTAACATGATTTAATTTGTTATTGATCTCTCGTGAAACGATTCATCAAAATAGGTGCAATTTTTTACAATACAATTATTGTAAATTAATTGTTACGTTATCTCAGTTATCAATGCAAAAATTGAAACGACGTGGGCGTATGTCGTAATTACAAACTCATTGTATCGCTTTCATGTAAACTTTTAATTGAAACAGAAACTTTTATCTACAAATATTGCCCTGCAATTATTAAAGGTTGTATATACTCTTGTAATTCAAAACATATATTTTCCCTGTATTGTCCATATGTTGTCCATAATTGTATATACTTATAATTTTCTTGTAAAAACAATATTAAGGAAGTGTTTAGTTTTCGGAGTGGCATTAGATGTGTTTGATCGGACATATGATCAGTAGGTCTGACCAAATTTAAATCCTTATCACTACTGATTTTATAATAAAACATTATAGAAATAAAAAAATCAGAATAATATGAAATGGCAGTAATATACATTAACGTTTGGTTAGACATTATTGATATGTCTCATTAAACGTATACTTACTACTGAAGTATATTATAATAATGGAAATATTCATTAACGATATTCTGTAATAATATAAGTATACGTTTGGTCAGACATTACTGATATATGTCTGACTAATAATGATTAAAATTAAAGTAATTCAGTAGTAATATAAATTTGCATTTTGTCAGACATAACTGACATATGGACAATATTTTGTCCATAATTGTATATACTTATAATTTTCTTGTAAAAGCAACATTAAATAAGTATTTAGTTTCCACGGGGGGAGGGGGGGGAGGGAAGTTGAGTGATTCTTTTGCCGTGGAAAGTTTTAAGATTTTCCATTAGAGGTTATCCATTTAGGTGACCCATCCGTTCAGTTGAATGGCGAAAAAGAAACAAAGCTGGCTTGCACATTACACACGCCGAAACAGCGAACGAACGAAACGCGTTCCTTTCGATGTTCAACAAAGATCGCTTGGCTAATAACAAACGTCAAATATAAGACGAGAGCGTACGGATAAAAGTTGAAACTCGTTTGAAAAGTCGATGAAGGGAACGAATGCTTCGTTTCGTGGAAAAGAAATGTCGACAGTGGACAAGCTCGAGGTATGTCCGGACGTAAGTACTGTGCACAACTTTATCGTTTCTATTAGTTAAAGGACTTAGAGCTACTTGACTTGACATTTTTCTGGCGCAGACAAACTGCCGGAGTATCGGGGCTCAATATTCCCAAAGTCCAATTCAGACAAACAGCGACTATGAAACTAAATATCCATCATTTTCTCGTGAACTTGTTTCAGCCAAAGCCCTGAAACTTTTAATACAAAAAGTTTTGTCTTCCCCGTGCAGCTGTAAACGAAAAGCCCCCCCCCCTCTCCTGCTCCCCCGAATCTTTAAACATTGAAAACAGTGACAAATGAAAAATTGATCAACGGTAAAGGTTTCCGTAAGGTACAAAGTTTCGAACTATGAATGAATTAAACATTCAAAAGACACATCAAACTTGGTGGTCCCCACCATGCACATTCTGTTTCATCTTTATTTATAACAATTTCACAAGTTATTTTAGCCAAGTTCATTTGTAAAGTGGAATCTTTTTGGTTACAACATTTGTGGATACGCAAGGATACCACTAAGATGGTATTTCGTTTTGCAAAAGGATCACTCACTTTGATTGATCGAATAAACTCGAAGGTATCGATGAAATGTCAGTAAAACACCGAGCTGCGTGTCTTACAAGTAGCTGTACTTCAACGTGAAGTAGAAAATACGCGCGCCATTGAGACAAAAAAAGAAAGCAACAACACCGACAACGAAATTCAACGTTAAAGGAACAATCGCTTTAGCTTTATATTACGAATTGAATTAAAAGAAACATCGTGGACAATGAAAAAGGGAAAGATAATTTAATTATTCTCAACATTCTTCGTACAATTTTAATGCAACAATTCTCAGCAACAAGTTACAGCAAGCTTATCGTCAATTTAATTGTTTTATTGTGTTTTTGTTTATTTTCTTTACGTTTAATCTTAATAACTGAAATTAATCACAGTAGCATTAGATGAGTTTGATCGGACATGCGATCAATGTGTCTGACTATATATAAATCCTTATCATTACTGATTTTACGATAAAACATTATTTAATTATAGAAAATTTAATTATAGAAATACAAAAATCAGAATAATGTGTCAGACTGATATATGTCTGACTAAACGTATACTTATATTACTACATAAGTATATTACAATAATGTAAATTAAAGTACTTCAATTCAGTAGTAATATAAATATACTTTTGGTCACTCATAACTGACATTTGTCTTAAGAAACGTATACTTCTATTACTACTGAATTAAATTAAAATGATTTTACATTATGGTATGATATAATATAATTATATGTATAGAAGACATATTCTAAGTATGTCTGACCACACTCAAACATACACTACTACTGAATTCACTTTAATTTTAATTTTAACAGCAGAAATTACCATAAGTTTCATGTAAAAAATACAAGCTTTGTTTTTTAATACGCATTTAAATTACAAACGAAGATAACTCGTGGATAAATATTCATTCGAATCATCCGTAAGTTCGGGTTAGAAGAGCTTCACTAAGACACGAGAATTGAAACCTTTAATGCTTTTTGGTTCATTAAATTTGTAGTTGCTCAATGTATGTGTAAGTGTGTGGATGCGTATGTGCAAAAGACCCAAAGCGAGAACGTCGAACGCAAATTCAACACTTTGTTTGAAGTAGCGATGATAGAAATACGACGTGTCGGGCCGCATACGCGCCTTTACTACTGAATTATGGCATTTTGCCGCTTGAATGAGAGCCGTTTATTCAAAGTACTATTATTGGCTTATTTGAATAAATTTAATTCTCCTTCATCTATCTTTCTCTTTCACTGTCGTTGGATAATTCTATTTTTGGTTGATCTAACCGTTGGCTTTTGGTATGCTGACGAGTGCGATTTTTATTTTAATACATTGACGTTGATTTGCCGCTGAGCAAATCAAACTTATTCATGCGTTGCAAAAATTGCGAGCAGCAATATTGAGGAGGTGAGTATAGTTCAGTGGGGAAAACGGTTTGCAAAAATTTTGCATCGTCGATTAAGGGAATTGATCGTGGGTGCAAGCATTTTCGGCTGCTTGATTTCAGCCCCGAATATTCGTAGAATTGAGGGTAAATGTTAATAAATGGTAGAAATGAAAAATTTCATATCGATTGTGCTGTTTTTCTTCTTCGCGTGTCTTCATTTGTATAGCCATGCTAAAGAATGTAGAATAATAGAAATAAATTTGCAGCTTATGCGCATGTCTTAATGCCCAAATAAGTCCAGCTTTATATAATTAGTTGACGGTTAGTTAAATTAAGTACTCAGAAACTATTCCCCTACTAACATCGAGTACATTGCACAAGTTCCCACGTGTAAATCTTGTCTTCATGTATAATTCATATTTTAAATGCCTCTTAGAAATTTAAATATTTTAATTGTTAGTACACGAAAAAAGTAGCGCAGCATGTTATATTAATGCTGAAGATAAAAGATTCTTGCTGTTTTGACATTGCATCTCGTGTTCGGATATAATTATCTGGAAACTTGAGTTCAATTCCTAGTATTGAAAAAAAATTTTCCCAATACCGCAATTAAAAAATGTTTTTCATATTAAAACTGTTTCAATTCCTGGCTTCGCCCGGGTGAAACCCAATTTATTCCTATGACCTTCTATAGCTCTCTTGTGGCCTAGTTATGACCAACTGATAACCCTCCTATGGCCTTCTTATGGCCATCATATAGCATTCTTCTGGCCTTCACATAACCCTAGTTTAGCCATAATATGGCCTTCCTATAATTATAAAAAAACAAAAACATTCCATTTTCATATATTAGTAAGGATAATCTAAATCAATTCAATTTTTAAAATTTTCTTAAATTCCATCATACGCATTTTTCATTCATGAAAATATTTTTGAATATCTGTTCTTGGAGATTGTTTTATCAACTCTGATCATATATGAAAACATTATTCGATTGATTGACTCTGTGGTTCTTCCCTTGGGACACGTTCAATTTACGTGCACCGCGTTGCAAAATGCTTGAAAATTTCGCGGATTATCTTTCGGCTTCGATGTCGAATTTGTTTCAAAGATATTTTTCTCAAGTTTATACTTGTATTTATTCACTTATATATACATATATTGCACCACATTTTTGTATGGAAAATGTACCGTAGTACTTGATTTGTGGAACACGAAATTATATCATACAACTTGCAATAATGCTGAGGGGTGAGTTTCGTGATATCGGCATTTTACACGCGCCACTAGCATGTTTATCAAAGTTACGCGCACTTCGCAATATTTACCTGTCGCCACGCAAGTCCAAAAGACTTTTCATTTGTTTTACTCTTAATGCATTATGTATGTTTATTAATCGCTGAGTTTATTTTAACATTCGATAAGAAAACCCATGTTTTTCTGCAAATTTTTATGAACGATTTCATTCTTTTTTTACTTGCAAACACTAAAAAAGATAAAAAATTTAAACTCTGATATATAAGTCCATTTTTCATCCGTCCGAACGGTGCATATTAATTTTCAACTATTTTCCAACCGGCTTTATGAGATCAATTTTTCCAATACCCATGGTCTTTGATGACTAATGATGAAGCATCTATCAGTATGAAAAATTGCGCGAAAAATAAACCTTTTTTCGCGACAATTCTAGCGTCATATCGAGACCCAACAACAACAGGTAGAAAAATGTATTCTACAAACTGAAACAACGCAAAATTCAAGCCATGTGTGAAATTGATAGCGAGAGTTTCTGAGCTGTTGATGTGTGTGCGTTGGTGTGGTTGAACTCACGGGGTTTGCTGCTTGAAAACCCAACAGCTTGCCGAACGAGATTCGAGCATAGACAGCCAAACTCATATTCGATAATACAGATGGCTACGATCTCTCAGCCAATCGCGCAGATTTGCGTCCATCTTCACGCAATTGTAACAATATTTCCTTCGATCCTCTTCGAATTCGTACGTTCGCTGTCAATTCTATTTCCTGCGAATTTCTTATATGTCTTTATGATACGATAATAAATAAATAGATATTTTATTGATGATGTTGATGATTTCTGAATGATACTGTATAACAATATGATAATATAAATTTAAATTAACTGAATTCAGTAGTAATATAGGTATATGTTTGGTCAGACATTACTGATATATGTCTGACCAAACGTATATCTATATTATTATAGTAGTAATGTAAGCATAGGTTTGGTCAAACATTACTGATATATCCCTGACTAAACATATATATAATACTACTGACTTATATTATAATAATGTAAATTAAAATTAATTTAATTCAGTAGTAACATAAGTATGCGTTTGGTCAAACTTGCTGATATTTCATGATGATTCAATTTTCTTTAAAAAATATTCTTCCTTGTGCTTTTCTCGTACTGAAGATATTACTATGTTTATTGCAAGATATTTCTTAACAATATTGTTTGAAAATATATGGAAAAGTGTTCTCTCTTTTCTCCTTCTTCGTTTGGATCTTGTAAATCAAGCAGATCAAGTCATTATCAATACGACTATTCTTGGATTTTCAGCAATAAAGTCAAGACTAGAATGGAATGATATTAAATACAACGAACCGTAACCTTTTTCTAAAGAACGGCAGTCATTTGTGCTCCTTTCCAAAACAATTCTTTCTTTCCTTCCAGTCGAGTCCAGTTCCGTTCTTTTACTCTCCAAAGTTTTCTTTTTACGTTTCTCCTCTTCTTTTTTTTAAATTCTTCGATAACAACGGACTGTATCGACTGTTTCTTTCGATTTTTGTGAACTTTAATTATAGTTCATAGTAAGAGTAACAATAGTACTTAAAAGGTCGTTATAAATTATTTAGAATTTTAGCGTTCTCTTTGTATATTTAAAGCGCAATTCAACGGATAAGAATGAACGCTTTTTTTTCTCCCAATCACTATCGATTGTTTCGAAATTTACTAGCTTGTTAAAGTGTGTCCATTAAATTTATTTCATCTCAGAAGAAAAACAATTTGAATGTTACAATAAATCCGGTGCATTTACAATGTTTTCCTTGCTTGATCAGTTTTCAAAAATCAAAAAGTAATGTAGACGTTTTACAGTAAATGTTATTTTCTAATATTTCTTTGTTTTAGTTATCATTGCACTTTTTTTAGGAGTGTGTAATGTTCAGAATATATAATAAGACACCAACGATCATTATGTTTACGTAAATAATTAGATCGGACAATATACGAGCGTGAATGGCAAACAGTATCACGTTAACTACATTGGGGACACATTCGCGATGTTCCCCAGGATGTTAAAATTCAACGTACAACATCTTTCGGCAACATTAGTCTGGCCGGCTCATTAAATATGAGATGTTCTCTCACAGTTTCTCTTTTGCTAGTTGATTGCCCGAAAGATACTCATTTTGGTATATAATTAAACTTAGTCCATATTTAACCTCGTCTTTTTTAACTTTTAACACCACATAAGTTGCGAATGAACATTTATAACTATGTACTAATAAGTGTAAGTGTAAAATTTGCATTTAAGTCTATAAATATAAACTTTGCAATAAGGATTAAGAAACAAACAAAACAAACAAAACAAACAAAACAAACAAAACAAACAAAACAAACAAAACAAACAAAACAAACAAAACAAACAAAACAAACAGCATTATTATAAAAAAACAAAACTACCAACGCAAACAAAAATATAAAAATCTACCAAAACAAACAAACTTATCAAAACAAACAAAACAAACAAATTTAAATAAAAATTTTATTTTATTCATACGTGTTATTCTAATCTTAATAATCATAAGTGTAAGTCACATTTTAACCTGCTTGCATATATTGTTGTTTCTGCAAAATGCGTTAAAGTCTGCGATAATAATTATAAACGTAAAGTGACACTACTTAAGTTTATTTATAAACCCTACACTAATAAGTGTAAACTGTCGACTAATGAGTTCAAATATAAGCTACGTACAATAAATATAAACTGTAGACTTTACAAATTACACATGTTTTACATGTGTTAAGTCAACACAAAATTCAGTACATGAGGTCAAGTCTTTTTTTATTGAACTTTCTGCAAATATATAGAAAAATAAAGTGCATTCAGGGAAACAGACAGAATGTTATTTATTGTGTAAGCATCGTTGTTTGATCGTAATTAGAGGATGAATTTTGAATGTAGTTTATGTTGGTAAAGGGCAAATAATAGCTAAGACTATTTCCAATGCATTCTCTGGTCGTAGCATAATTGTTTGCTGGAGACTATGTATTTATAAATACTCTAGGCTCTGATATTGAACATTAACTCAATATTGACTATATTTTGGTAGCGAATACATGCAATTCAGAAAGCGAGACATCGATTGCATCCAAATTTTCATTGTAAATGAAATTATCAATGAAAAGTATTCTTTTTGATTTCATAAGTCAAAAATTTTAATTTTCAACAAAAAATTGTCTTGACAAAAAAGTCATTTTACGTTTGTCGAATTTTTATTTTATATTTTGCGGCAACACCCAACGAGATAGCACGTATTTCAAATTTAGGTTTAATTGGATCGATTTAGATTGAAATCAATTGATAATGTAAGTGTAATACATTGGAATGAATCAAGAGTGATAAAATCCGTCGTACAAATTTAATCGCAAAATTTGCAAGTTATCACCGTAAAATGTTCGTCTGCAATTCTAAATTGTAAATTAAATTGGTTTTATTCAAATTGTCTTAATTCAAATGCATCAAAATTTTATTCATCATTATTTGATTAGCACTTAAAATTGGCACTAAATGTATTCTTGCTAAATAAATAAAACCAACAAATTAAGAACGTATTCATTTCTGCTTCGTCTTCGCTTTTTTCCTTTCTTTTTCATCCTCTTTTCTTTTCGAATAAGTGTTTACAGTTATGTGGATGACTTGGGTCTTTACTGTAGATTCTACTATGTACAGAAACGACTCGAACTAATTAGAACGATAACGTATTGCTGCCACACAGGGTCTGTTGCCATTAATCACCAGCAGGTGTGGCTCTTGTGCTCTAGAAACACAAGATCCCAAGTGCTCGAGAAATCTTTGGTGCCACTGTCATTTTAAAACCTCCGGAGACTTTAAGATATTGCAACTACTGAGGCAAAATTTTTTCCATGACGTGGATTTAAATTTACGTTAATTTTTTTATTTTATTTTCATTAGCGTTTGATTGAACTTATTTTATAAAATGCAAAAAAAGAGAAAAGAGAAGAATAGTTTGTAAAATTATTTTTACATTAAAAGTGAATTTTTGTTTAAAAGTTAAACATGTTGAGTGTCAGAATACTTCAAACAACTCAGTAACACATTTTATCGCCCAAAAGTTTTGCTTTAAAATTAATTGCTTTTTCACGTAAACTAATTTGTCGAGTCTTACATGGCGAATAAAAATTTAATAAAAATTACTTCGGTATTTATCAACTTTAATAGCACTTAAATGAAATAAAAGTTTAACTTTTACGTGAAATTATTTAATGAGATTTACAATTATATTTAACAATTTTTCATAAAAAAAATGTTTATTGTATACATTATTTAGTATCTATATCATTGTCATATCCCTAAGATATCCATATGACATCCTTATGATATTTATATGACATGCCTACGACGTCACTATGAGATCCCCATAACAGTCCTATGACATCGAATGACATCCCTATGACATCCCAATGACATCTCAATGACATCCCAATGACATCCCTATGACGGCTCTATGACATCCATATGACATCCATATGAAAACCCTACGAAATCCCTGTGATATCTCTGTGACATCCCTGTAACATCCATATAACCTATGATATCCTTATGATATTCTTATGACATCCTTTCTATATCCGTACAACATCCCTCTGACATCGTTATGAAATCCCTGTGACATCCTCATAACAACCGTACGAAATCCTTACACCATCCCTATGACATCCTTGTGACATCCTTATGACATCCCTATGATATCCTTATAATATCCTTATAATATACCCATGAAATCCCTCCCAAACAAACCAAAATATATTCAATTGTACATATTAATAAAAACGATTATTCTTAAATATTTCTTTCAAAATTAAAAAAAAACCCTAAGCAAATTTATAAAAAAATTGTATTTATCTTTATTCAACTAAATAAATAAATGTGTTTCTACCAGGCATTACATGAATAATTACTTCAGATAAAGTTGGTTTAAAGTTTAACATTGAAAAAGCGTAATACATTACGCTATTTTTGGGGCGAAAATAATACCGTGACATTTAAAGTAGTTGAAAAAATGTGCGGTTCGAAAAGCGGTTCCCTTCTAAGCCCCTCTTTTCCACTCGCTAATACCCCCGTTGCTTCCAGTCTCGACGCGCTCTCAGCTCTTTGCCTACAGCTTGTAAGCGAACTTTAGCGCGATCTCTTTCAAATTTATTTCTCATCGTAAATTCGCATTACGCGGCATTATTTTCAATCGCGCGAGTAAAGCACGTTTCCATTTTCAACCAAACAACAAATTTCTCAGCCGAATTTTTGCTCCAACTGCACATTTCAGACCCGCGCATTCGGCACGCGAACGATCTTGTTGGTGTCAACTTCAATCCCCCCCCTCCCCCGTTCCTGAATTCTATTCGTTGAAACTAGTGGTTTTCCGTTCAAAGGAAATACGGCATAGAAATATATCACGCCAAGGGTTGTCTTTGTCATCTTACCGCCTCCCCTAACTGCAAAAGCAGTTGCTTTCTTACAAATGTTTCGGTTTGGGGGTTTTCAGTTTTATCCGCTGACACGTTGAATGTGCAAATAAATAATGTAGATTATTTGTTATATTTGTTGGGCGCAGAGAAAGTGTGAAAACCGGATAAGCAACAGAGGGAAAAAAAGGGGAAAGAAAGGAACGGTTGCACCGAAAAATCTACGAAATAAAAGAGAGTAGTGCGCATGCAAAGTGATGCTTTTGAAAAAGGGGCAAACGTGACTGCTAGTGCTTGGCGCTATAGGCGAAGAGAATAAGGACACGTCTGTGGGATTACTTGTCAGAGCCCAGACCCGTAAATCATCCGCTAAATTCAGATTCGATTTCATATCTACGCGCTACGCTTGATACGACACTCACCACGATAAAGGGGAACGTGCCGGAAAATCAAATGCATCCAGATGCATTTTTTTCAACACTTTGGCTCTTTTTTTTTTTTTTTTTTTTTTTTTTTTGGTGCTTTCTTTTCGTTTCTGTTCTCGTTCACTTGATCAATGAATTCATTACGGCGGATTGATATTAGAGTCGCGTAATTAGAATAGAAGATGCTGATGAACACAGTGCGGGCTTCAGCGTAAAGAATATTAAATTTCCCGCGGGAATGTAAAAATGCACGTAACTTTTTGTTAATGAAGCGAATGGAACTGGTTGAACCGAATTCAAACCATGACGGAGATGGTGTAGTCGTGGTAGGTTTTTCTGGATTGATTTGATTCTTGATTCTTGTATTTTTGGAAAGTAGTTGATTTTGTTGTAATTTGAAAATTAGTGTTGGTTATTAGTAATAAGTGTAAGTTGCGGTTATGTAAGTGCACTTTGTGTGTACTTAATTACGTTTTTTTGTTTACATAAGTACGTTTACAAAAATTTTGTTTTTGTTTACGTAAGTGCAACTTGCACTTACATAAGTGCAAGCTGTCTTTTCATAATTACATCTTGCAATTACATGAGTGCATTCACATAAGTTTCGTCTTTACTTACATTAGTATTACTTAGATTTATGTAAGTGTATCTTGCACTCATGTAAGTGCATCTTACATTTGCAACAGTGCAAATTAGCATTTTGTAATTACATCGTATATTTTCGTTATTATATCCTGCACTTACATGAGTGCTTTCACATAAGCTTTGTTCTTTTTTACTTAAGTGTAACTTTGTGTAAATTTATGTAAGTGCACCTTGCACTTATGTATAAATGCATCTTGTATTTTCGTAATACCTTCTTGCACTTACATAAGTGTAACTCACATTTACATAAGTGTAAGTTTCAATTATGTAAGTGTATCTTCTTTTTACGTTATTACATCTTGCACTTAAATGAGTGAATTCACATAAGTTTTGTCGTTTTTTAAATCTTACTTACATTTATATAAGTGCATCTTACACATATGTAAGTGCAGCTGGTGTTTACATAATCAAATGTTGCACTTACGTAAGTACTTTTACATAAATGAACCTAAACTTACATTAGTGAGTCTTGCATTTAGATAAGTGTAGACAAGTACTTACATAAAAGTATTTTGCACTTATGTTAAAAACTAAAAAAATTAACAAAACTAATAAAACAAACAAAACTAACACTATGTAGTAATTATTGTTTAAATTCAAATTTTGTTTCATTATAATGTAATAAAGAATAACTTTTCATTTACTTCTTAACATATAAATTCAAAAACATTTTCTTATTACACTTCTATTTGATGTTCTTTTCAAATAAAATTCTGAGATGAAAACGTTTTTCATAATGATTTCAAAATGAACAAGAATTTGAATGTACTAAAAGTAAATAATGTTCATTCGTCTTTATTTCATAATTTTATATAAAGTTTTAAATAATTAACAACAAAAAAAGATTAGTCAACAATAATCGAATTGTCCTTAACCAGTTATTATAAACTTCAAAGAATCTTTACTTAAATTGTCATAGAATTTCAGTAACACAACTGTTTAAAACGCTTGCATGAAATCCACTTGTTTTCATTTACTAAAACAACTTTTCGTTTTTAATTTCAAAATGTGAAATAAATTACACGACTCTTCTGCAGACAAATTTGATCTGTCGACATTTTAGTTCATTTTTCATCGTTGATAATTCCGCGTAATGAGTTTCACCAACTTAACTTTTGAGCAGTCCAAACTATTTTAATTAATTACGTCGAAATATATTTTACCGTTGATGCATTTTGTTATACCGCTTGGTATACAATTTTCTAAAACGTAAATTTGCATAACGTAAACTTTATGTCCCCCCACCGTTTCAAAAACAGTTCTTCAAACTAATAATTATTTAATTCGAGATATTCACTTCTTTTTTTACTTTCTTATTTTTCATATTTATATTTTGTATTTGAAAATTGTATTACAAGAAGATAAATGTTGTCAAAAGGAACTTTATTTGATGGAAGTGATAATTTGAAGTTACTTGTGGAAATTTATTTTATATTGGTTTTTACAGATGAAGTAATCTCGACGTTCAACAGCGTTTAAATTAACTATTTATGTAAAGTGAAATATCGCATTTTATATTATCTTCGGTACGTTACGAGTTTACTCGAAGAAAAATGACAATTTTCTGATTCTGTTAACATTAGAGAAAAATTGTTTACACCACTCTGAAAACAGACTTAAACTCTTTTCTTGGAAACATTGCATGAAAGCAACATTTTTAGTATTAAACATTCTTTGAATTATTTATACCTTGATGATAACTTGTTATTATTATGATAACTTGCCAATGCTTCACTTAATAAGTACATCAGAAAAGAAATAGAATTTAATTAGTATCATTCAATATTTATCTTTATTTTTATTTGAATATTAATACATACTTCTTTATTTATAATGATTTATTTTTTATAGAAGCAATTATGATCTAAGTAAAATCACAATAAAAATTGGCCATATACATTTTAATTATCAGATTAACTATATATCT
>JABFPJ010000040.1:0-85817 GCA_022817425.1 Gryon sp. ZL-2020 | reverse complement strand
TGAAAATGTTTTGTCAATAAGTAAGTACGTTAAAAATCAGTTCATGCTTACGTGAAACATGAAGATTTGTATTTTTTAGATATACATTCTGAAAAAACATCATGTAACAAAATTTTATCGGTATTTTTAGAATATAAAAATATAAGTATCTGAAAATTTGGTTAGTAAACGATTTATAGTATGCAAAAATAAATTTTTTCTATGAGGGCCCAAGCCATCTGAATTATTTTAGTCAGTGAAAAACTGTTGTGTTTACAAACATGAATTACATATTTATTTTACAATTTTTACTGAACTGTTTTATAAAAATTGCTCAATATTCTGAAAAGGCGCCATCTGCATTACGTGAAACTTAAATATACCATTTGCCAGTTGATTCTTCAAAACACGCATTTGTTTGTGAAATGTGTTAGTGAAAAAAAAGCAGGAGTAAAAACAGGTAAAAAATTATCAAGACAGTAAATATAAGTAAAAAGTTTAAAATAAGTAAATATTTGTTTTATTTATTTCATTTTTCAATTTACTGAATTATTCAGTAATTATTATTGAGTTTATGGTTTTGTCCATCAGTTAATGTACAGTTCAATAAATTCTTCTATACAATTCTACAAAAATTATAGGAACTTTGTTCTACATGTAAGTAAGAATATATTTGCAACATAAATGAAAAAATATATTTACATATAAAAAATATATTTTAAATATATATTGTCAAATATATTTCAGCGACAAAAAGTTATATATTTTGACATACACACATATATATTTTTTCACGTACGGGTATCTGACCAAAATAATCACGGTACATAGAAATTTAATCCTTTCAACCCCCCTTTATATCAGCAACTGAACAAAGTCGGTCTAAAGGCAGTCATTCATACAAGACATGTTATTCCGAAATTGAATATCCATCGATGTTCGGAAGTTCTAACGTCTCGCGTACTTTCGTCGGCTCTTAATTATAGGACTAGACATATTAGCTCTTCCACAAAGGAGCAAAGTGAAATTCCAGTCTGAACGTGTCTCTGGTGTCGGCACGACGAGCATCGCGATGACATTAGTGCGACGCTGGGTGACGTCGCTCTTACTTAGTGTCTGCTCAAGTCTGACGATGAGGAAATACCTACACGAGTCTGTTCTGCGCAAAACGCACAACACGTAGGTGTCCCCCTGCTGTTTACGCAGACAATTTACACGTTTACATGCACAATTACGCATCCTGCAATAAGACTGGCGAAACTAAGATTCCAACTCGTTGCCAAATTTGTGAAAAGCAACACACCCCCCGCAGCAATGATGGCGCGACACATTTCAAATCTATTGTTAGATGCTGAGCCCATTTTCAGATCGTCGCATTTTCTTCATTATCATCGTTTTTCCATCTTTATAGACAATCTTGCAAAAAACACGATGCTTTTGTCATTAAGTCCCCATTTCTTTGTGCTACTCATTTAGTATTCGCACTCTGACAAAAAAAAAGACTTGATATACCTTTTATTGTGAAAGACACTTTCTAATTATTGTTGAAGCTATTTTTCGAGGCATCATTTTTGTAAAAATACTTCTACTTGTGGAATTATATGGAAAAATGAATCACTATATCTTTCATTGTTAATGTATTGAGCTAATAATTCCATATGTAAATTTATGTTTAGAAATTCGAAATAACCATTGGTCGATATAGAATTATACGCGAATAGAATCTCTAAATTAATTGATTACATGAATTGTTATAGTTCCGAAGTTCCGGTTATTCTAAATAGTGCTTGAATTGTATATAAACTATGTAGTATGTCAAAACATTTATTAATTTGAAAAAATAAATTATATTGCCTCGATCGGAACTTCAAATATCTATACATTTAGCATACCTAATCAAATGTTTCCAAGCGTTCATGCATTCTATCAATTAAACAATTAAATTTAATACATTTCTAATAATACACAAAAATAAGGCGCTAAATGTACATAACTTTAACTAGCTATGTCATCATAAAAGTTTCTTAAAAGTACACGATGACAAATTCTTGTTCGCAACGATAAATGGGGCCATTTATACGATCGGAACGAAGGGCACTGTGAAAAATTGGACACTGAGTTGAGTTCTGACGGATTGAAATTTCGTATCGAGTAAGATATTCGAACGGACGATCGAAGTAAACGACGATAGTAGCACTTTTCGCAAGATGCAAGTCAATGGTGTGTCTTCGGAATCGTTAAATTCCGTTCCGAACGTCCTCGGGATCGGCCCTCGTTCAATTCTGACAATGCAGCGGCTACCTCGTTTTATTAGAAGCGCCGCGTCAGCTTTCGCGGTAACAGGGACACTTCTGCAATAACGCAGACAGCTCGTTTACAACGTTGATAAAGCGCTCGGCCCCGACTGACGCACTGACTTACAGTCGCGCAAGCTAGGTTACCCGATGCCTAAACTTTGCTACCCAACTTTGACATTCTCATTTTCTTCTAGAAATTAATGCGAAAAGGATAAAATTAATTCCATTCAATGACTGACAAAAGTTCCTTCTTTTAACTTTTCAAAATGTTTAAAACGAAAAAATATATTTCAAATTAATTTTAACAAACAAAAATTATAGAAAAAAGTCCTGTACCAATATAATGTAAATTGAAAAAGTTCTGCAATAAATTTACTTTATTTATAGTAAAATTATTTTACATTTATTTAAAATTATTTTACATTGGTGAATGATACGATGATTTATATCAAATTAATTGATCATTTGTTTAATTCAACTGTAATCGTAAGTTAAACATAATTTACAACCTTTACATATCTGTCAAATTCCATCATGGTTATTTAAACATAACAATTTGCATATCTGACTGATTCGTTAAGCGTTCACGTATTTAATAATGGAACTAATTTTCTAAATTGGAAAATGAATAATTGACGTTACACTATGCGTACAAATATGCAAGACAGACTACGTGTTTTTAAATTAGTTTACAACGAATAAATAACTCTGTTCATTTGTCTTTGTCAATCAAGGTATATGCACGCCGGTTACGTGAGCTTCGTTCATTTATTATAGTAAAAGAAGTGTGGCTGTTCGCACTTTGATATAAATTGTGATTATTCAATGCTTTCGTAAATAATAAACAGCAGATAAAGACTTTATCGAATATATTTAATTAATGAGTTAATTAAATTTATATAAAAACTGTATATTTTTTGTTAGAAAATTGTATTCACATAACTGAGTACAAATAAATTCATGGCAAAATATTACCTTTTATTCAATATATTTCATATTCATATTTTCGCATGTACTCAATAGATACTATTTATAGCAGTTTATGATCTAGTACATTACACTTCGCATATTTACATTCGTTAATACTTAATATGAATTACGGTTATTATCTATAACGTCTTTTATTTCTAAAAATAAATGTTTTTCGAAATATTGACATGAGATTACATATAGAACATATCAACATAATACGTTCAGACATTGATTAGAGTCTGAGTAATGGCACTGTACAGATTCCTAGTATTCATTATTAGCACAATGTTAGATTTGCAGAAAACTGTAATGCAATAAAAGTTTGAACACAAAAATGTTACTTACAATTGTATAAATACATTTCTCATCATTGAAAAAGTGATTAGATCGTTGAAGAATCTAAAATTTAACACTTGGCTCATCCAACTTTGTACTTGAAAGTTGGCATTAATCAATGTGAAGGCTCGTTAACTTTCACATTTAATCCGACGCTTCGATTATAATTGTACAGTTGCGCTGTAAAATTTTTCTACTGGGTTGACATGAAAAACGAGAGTTAAGTTTATCTTATTTTATTCTGTAGTGCTGCCGTCTTCACAGCCGTTCTTTCGTTCTTTTACAGGACTCAAGCGCAAATTTATTTTCTCGTTCTTGCGAGCAAAAAGAACGGATATCTCTACGTTTGTCCCCCACCACGTTACTTCTATTTCGTTCTCCTTCTTTCTCAGTTTCTGTACTCAAGTTTCCATTTTACAACGTCTTGGACAATCCGGTTTTCATTGTTTAGGGATGACGCTAAAGGGCGCTTCGCCAAGAGCAGGTCAGCGCTGGATTATTTAGCCATAAACTGAGCGACTTGGCTTCTGGGGATAGTGCACACGATACATCTCTGCACTGTATATACGACCCCAGGCTTTGTCGGCATCTTTAATTTTGTAATCAAATACTTTATGTGTTTCATTGTGTAGAAACGTTCCTTTAGAATAATGATGTGTAAATAAGATGAACGACTTACTTGCTTTGTAATGCATCTCTGTTATACGATCATACATTGAACGATATTATAAAATCATTTAGGTTTGTCCTGCCCTATTTAACCTACATATTACAAACTTACAGAAAGTAATATATGCAAATTATTATCTGCATTTATAATATTATTGATGTAATATTATATTTATGATATAAATTCTGGTCTAAAGTAAATATAATTTTAATTAATCCGACATTAGATATTTATGTATTCAAAGCATAAATATTGAGAGAAGTGGCCTTATTTTGACCATTTTCATGCTGGTTATGATTTGACGTGGGATATCTTTTAATATATGCCTGGGTTTGTCCCAAAAGAGCTGTAACTCAGGCGAAACATTATCAAATTTCTTTCTTGAAAGATTGTTCAACTGTAGCAGAAATTCAGTACAATTGTAAACATTAATATTCATTGACTTGAGTTCAAATTAATAAAAATGTTAAATAAAAAACTTCGCTTGTAAATACTTAATTATAAATACTTAATGTAGGATCTTATTTATAAATATTTCATTATTCTGTATATAAATTATTTATATTTCTAAATATTAAACTGTGAAATATTTTATTATTGCTCTAAAATAGTAAAATATTAATTAATATTATAAATATAGTATTCAAATAAACAACTAATTTTGCAAAAATGTAATATAATTAAAAGTTAACTTTTTACATATTTAATAAATCGTCCGTATTTGGTGGCGTATTCTGCATAATTGACAGTCGGCAGCCGAAGTCTCCAACACCATCGAAATACTTTTTTGCACGTACAATCAAGGTTTTTATAAAATTTCAATCAAGTGGATTCAGCTTGATTCACGTGAACATTTATCAGACAGTAGAGCAAACAACCTATAGATACTAAGCCCAATTTATACCACTCTTGTACTTTTGATAGCAAATTTTGTAATTACGCTTTAACAAATGTCCGATTCAATGAGTAAAGTTCACTTGACTTTAATTGAAAAAATCCGATGAGTACATTGCGTTAAACTCCACATTTCTTCTAATTCAGCAAAAAGTCAAAATTCTTATTTTATTTTAATCAAACGAAGTGTATTATTTTTAACAAAAATGATTTGTTAATTCATTTAACAAAAATAATTTGTTATTTTCTTTAAAATTGTTACAAAACTTTGTTTTTATAATTATGAATGATTAATTTACGATTTTTTGTTGTTATAAATACGATTTTCTGGCAAGAATTAATAATATATTAAGAGATTTCGTATAAATGTGCACTTTTTTGTAACAAGACATCTCAAACTATATCTCAAAATCCTGCGAGTAGTGAAGTAGGTGAGTCAACACAACGGATACATTGGACAATGCAACACAAAAATGTTTTGGAGCGAAGCCAGGCTGCTTTGCATAATTCTAGCCGGACGGAAATATAAAGAAGTCGCGAGCAAATTCTAGTGCCGTCCATTGAAAGGGAAATATGGCACTATTGTGGATATATTCTGTACTTATAATTCTGCATATATATCTTGTACGATTGCAGAAATGTATATTACGTTCAGGTTCCAACTTTTGCACGAACGCAATTTATCAAATTGCTGCTTTAATACAGTCATTATCAAATAAATCATTATAAATATGGCGAATCGTATAGTGCCTTATTCATGAAAAGAATTATTGCGATTATTGCTTCTTTTATTCATATTACAGAATTGAGCATAAACACCAAAAAAATTTTATACTAATGTAACAAACATACACATTGCAATATTGTAATAACGTAACATGTCGCGTCAATTGACCTGATAATCGATAATATCGTCAATTCAATCACGAGAGAAAATAACAAGAGTCGAGAGAATGAAATAATCTACTTATTTCGCGGCTGGTTACACACATTTGTGTTCTTTGATATAGTTCAGTTATACAAAATAAGTACAAGGGAAATGGCCTTTAAGTTCCATGCCTTTGAAATTTACCCCGTGAAAACTCACTGCTTCTTTCTCAGATATCCTAGTTAACAATAGCTGCGGGCGTCACTTCACAAGAATTTCACATGTCCCCTTTGGCTGTGAGAAAAGTATCTCTTCAGCTATACTTTACTTCCTTCATTCACACACACAAAATCTATGATAGTATAAACCATCTTGCGTTATTAAAACTATCATATACACCTTCATTTATCGAGACAATTTCTTTGATTTATAATTTTTCCATGAAAATAATACGTTAGTAATAAAAAATGTAATGTAAAAAAGAACTGGCTGGAATTTGATGAAATTCTTTGTTTAAAGTGGTGGATTAAGATGTCAAAAAGCTCCATCTAATTATTATTAAATTGAAATGTCCAAGAAAATGTTTGAATCGGATTCGTGCTAGTCCACGATGTCCATTACAAGAAGTTTACAAGCTGTAGTGTAGGATCAATGCCAACGACCGAAACTTTAGCCTCAGCGCATTAAGCTCCGTCAGCCATGGTTTCCGGGTGCGCTAAAGCTATACACGAGCCTTGTCACATTTCATTTGTCATTCATTTTCAGATGTAATTCGTGCAATAGAACACGCACAAGTGGAATTGCCTTTCACCGGAAACATTCCTCGCTTCAAGAGTTTTAGTTTACGTACTATTTATTTCGCAAATTATAGTTTTAATTTTACTGTAATTAACATTCAACACAATGTATTATATAAAGTTATTCTATGATAACATTGTGTGAAATTACCATGTAATGATACACATGAAATAACAATTACGTCGATTCAAACAATATAGTGAATATACAAATAAATGTATATTCTCTATTATTGAAATCAAAAATGAATATGACGATTAAATGTTATACTTACAAATGGATTGTGCGATTGTTTCTAAAATGGCAAGTGAATATGAAATTTTGATTTTAGCTTTAAAATGTTAGTTGATAAAGTTTATTTATAAAATCTATTATTTCATTTCGTACGTACCTATATTTCTATTTAGAGTTTATACATTTTATTACAACGAACAAATAACTGCATTTTATAAAACATTAAAGTTTTTAAAAGTGTCCAAGTTTGAAATTTCTATTTGCACAGTTTATATAGAGAAGTTAAACTTCTATTGTCTCCAAAGTCTATGTAGCTTAATAGAGGGTTAGCGTGTATTCCACTTTTTACCAACGACATTGACAAGATTATACTTAAACTTTTAAAGGAGAATAACAGTAACGTTACTTTCTAAAATGAATAGTCTTTATTTATTAAATTGCTCTGAAAATTGTCACTTAATTAACGTATAATCTAAACTATATTTCGCACATTCTTTTTGTTGATTCAAACTTATGTTAAAATATGATTATGCGGAGTTATGTTGAACGCAGTAAATCGAAATATGCAGTTATCTGTTAGGTATTTCGCAAGTGAACATTATCGAGAACCCAACGTTGGTTTCGGTTTCTAGAAACGCATAATACACCCTTGGTACGTGGCCTCTTTGTCCTCGCGCCAATTGCTGCTGTTAATTGGCTATAACCAATAAAGCGTTGATTATTCTAGCTACTGAATCTGGCTGTTTGAAGCTTTCAGATTTGCTTCAGTGGAATCTCATATGCTTATATCATCGTACAAATACGTTTGTGAGGATTTGTAATGCTTTCATGCGTAAAATATTACTAATCAACGCTTTATAACATAACATATACTTTTACCGTAATTTGTAAATAAATATCAATTATTACTTGCGAAAATTTTTTTAAAGAAATTTTCCTTTTTTCCTTAATAAGTAAAGAAAATTGTTTTTTTCTAATGAAAATTACAACATTTGTTTTTACGACACTATTAAACTTTTTTATATTCGCTCATTATGAGAAATAAAGCCAACTGTTCTCCAATGTTTAGCTGAACCTTAAAATAGCACTTAAAATATTTCAGATAACGACATCCAAAGATAAAACTATCTTATGTAATAGAAAAACTCTGGCGAAACTACCTTGGACGTGCAGTCACGTGCAACACTAACTTAATGCTTGCCGTATAATAGAAAGACTGCGCTGTCCACTGGTTTACTTGTCGGGGAAAAATCGACGTGAAAAATATGTCTTCGTTGGTACATACTTGCAACTCAGTCCCTTACTTCGTCCCACTTCTTGTACAAACAATGCCTCAGAAGTTGTTTTCACAAGTGGCAAAATGGACTCCTTCATTAATTCTAGCGGCAATTGAGTTTACGTCGAGATTGCCTCAATGCTATTCTTCATCGTATTTAAACTTTTCATTATATTTCTGCCCCTCGTATTTTAACGTAGCCAAAATTACCCTTTTTGACTCCTCCTTAAATTCAATTCATCACGTTCCCATATTTATTTTTCTTATTTACCTCGCTACGCCTTCGTTTTCATTTCTGGATTAAAAAAATAACTTTAAATTTAAACTATCCGAAGATAAATCAAATTAAAACTTTTTTAGTATTATTATATTTTATGAACTGCATCTGCGCAGAGTAATCACAATTTTTCAGACATTACCGTTTTTATTACGAAATACTAGTGTAAATAAAATATTTGAATGTTTTCTGTGTTGAAAAATGTATGTTATGTTAAAAGAAAAAGTAAAAAAACTGAAAATTAAATATTTCCTTATACACATAAATTAATTATTCTACTCATATAATGTTTCACTGTAAACTGTTTCAAAGTAAATTATATATGTTCTTTCGTTCAGGATGAATTTCATTAAAACTAATGAAATGTTATTTTTATTCAACCGCGAACGAACGCTTTTCTTGATTGACTTTGAATAATTTTGCAACTTATTTATTGGAGTTTAATATTTTACAACATTGAACAACTGCGAAATGTTCTTCGCTGTTGTTCTCCGCAGTAATTCTTCGTAATTATATTGTTAAAGTAATTTTCTATTTTAACTGTCATGTTTTTATAATCAATAAATTAATTTTGAAATAGTTCTATTTCATAACATCATTTATGTTACGGGTTTCGTACAAAAATACTACAAAATGATTTAATAATTAATAAAAAAAATGTAATCAATTTAATAAGCAATTAATCAACAATATTTATTTTGCAATTAAGCACATAAATAGTCAAATCATTTAAGTGAATAAATTTCAATTCGTACGATTAGTTGAGCCTTGCTTTTCTTACAATGCATATTAATAAAAAATGACGAGAATGTTAATGATGACCATTAGTCAGTTTAATGTTTCTAGTTCCTTATTAGAACATTTTTATTAGTTTTTGTAGCAAAATACGGCAACTTAGTGGACTGCATAATAACGCGAGTGAATTTGTCGCGAGAAAGAGCATCACACAGGCGGGCGCTGCTCCTTTTTCTTTTTCCGTCGCTAATGAAATCATTAAGCGCGGCATCTTAAAGCGCCTCGTTTACCTGAGCCATCTCATTTTCGTTCATAACCCTCAGGGGAAGCAAAACAATCACCAAGCAGAAATATAAAAGCCGACTTCTCAACCTGTGATACGTTATGCCAAAGTTTGTTTGCATTTCTTTTTGTATATACATAGTCTGCAAAAACAATTCCCATCTTCATATAAAAAATAACGTTTGTAGTTTGTTAAAAAGGATGATTATCCATTCACTAAATACTAGCATCTTATTCGCCTTGTACACAATGACATACAAGGTATTCTTAATTCAAGACGACTTCAGCGAATCTCAAAAGACTGCTTTAACTCTGAAAGAACCAATTTTGTTATGATAAAGCATTGTATTTCTTAATTATTATTATTATAATTATAATTATTGTTAAATATGGTTTCTGTTAAAAAATGTATTATAAACAAGTCGACTAGTGAGATTTCATTTTAATATCATAACTTAAAGTGTTATTAAAATTGTTGGTAAGATCATTTTGTTCTTCATTCCTAACTGAGACAATAGGACTATTGCTATCAGCGGTTTCCGGTTTCATAGAATTATCCTACTATCAATCACGGCATGCCATTGAACATACAGATTTGCCGAGTACGCATATTCGCGCATGTGCACGTTTCATGTACACTAATGAATCATTCCTGCCGGAAGCCGACGCTCTTAACGAAGATGCCATCGCACCAAGAAATTCACCACTATACTCCCGACGTACTTGAAAATTTTACCATTAAAAGGAAATTTGAGATCAAACAGATTTCCCGTGTATTTGGAATAAATGAACGATACAACACATATTTTTCATTCAATATTACGTCACTTGGTACTTTTTTTTCGTTTAGATAGCTATATTCATCGTACTTTTTATTCCGCTAAATTTATTTTCAAAGATGATGTTCTAAAGATGATACTCGAGGCGTAACTATGTCTGCTTGAATTAAAGGAAAACCCCTGTGCTGAGAACAATGCACGAATACATTAATGGCAAAGTTTTGTTCGACAAAAAAGCAGCGATTGTGCGGCTTGGATTAAAATTATCCAATAATTATTAAGTATCAGTTTCATAATAAACGTTGAAAGAAAAAATCTTTTTGTAACATTAAATTACTTGTGATAAAACTTGGAAAAAATATTAAAGAAGGAAATTATGAAAAATGATTTTTAGCTTTTACTATTAAAATGATATTTTTGTGATTTTAAATTTTAAATCAAAATGAATATAATGTCTATAGTCGATTGAAATAAGTATAATAAAAAAATAACAAATAAACATGTAAAAATAACAGTAAAACATGTAATATTAAAATGCCAAATATACTGTAGCAAATAGAATCGCGTAAAGTAACTCTACTTGAGCGAATGCGAAAACGGTAACAAAGTACCACTTTCTTTAGAAGGTACATCCCCGTTAAGTAAATATTCATTCTCGTTTATTACTCCCTTTTCTTCAGTGATCTAAACACGCACATGTATATTCTAACCAAATTCGTGTTTTCTTATTCTTCTTCTTTTCTACTCCGTATGCAGTCATTATTTCGTAAGAACCGTTAAAATCCCCTGTGAAAACTGTACTATTGTCGTAAAGAACAGTTTGCCAGAGGCGAAGATACCGATTTCCGCGATTACTTCCGCCCCCGCGAAATCTCGGCTTTACTTCTCGGCACTGTGTTACTTATTTTTTAACTCTCCTTTCTTCTATCGGCATTACCTTCTCCAACATTCAAATCACCCTCGAGATACTATTTCCGAAATGGATTTTACGCCTCGACGACACGCTGCGAATTTAACCCACGTAATTACACCGCATAGATTATCGTTTTCCGCCATAATCATTTTTTTAAATAACCTATTATAAAATGAAAACGATTTTCTCTTTTTTTGGAATTCTCAATGCAGTTGAGTTTAATTTTACAAATCTGCAAAACGAGTGTAAAGACAGCAGTGAAATTTCGGTTCACGTTAAGCTGAACGAACTAATTAATTATAAGTTCACTTGAAATTGAAAATTCTGGCGGTGACAGGGGCGTAAAAAATTGCATCTTCCAAGTAATTTATTCGGTGCAAAGTTAAATGTTTTATTTAATTCAATGATATTTTTTGAACTGGAGATAGAGGTTGATATAGTTATACAGTATATAATAGTTTACTTGTATAATATTATGCATGTGATCTATACTTGTTAGTGGATAATAAAGGGAAAAATGTCGTAGCTAAATTGAATTTATTAACAAAGAATGTTTCTTATCTCCGTACCAATTCTGCGGTTTCCGAAACATGCAAAACACGTTTAATTCTCATATATATATATATTTAAAACGTGCATTCATACAACATGGCAACGAAATGTTGTGTAGATTGTGATTCAAATCTTACTTATTTGCGTGCCTCAGTATTTTCTTAACTTAAAAACTAGTAGATACGGACGTTATTATTTAGAAGAGTTAAGGAATTGTTCTGCAATATTTTACTTATCTATACAAATAAATAATAAAAGTACAAAGAAATCAGCGAGAAAAATAAATATTTATAAATCAATTTACTTTTATTAGCAATTATATTAAATCATTTCGTTGCTTAGCTTTGATAAATTGTTTGATATTTATTAATGTCTGGAATTCAACTGAAATGAAAATATACGCAAAGTAAAAAGTCGTAAAACGTAAATAAACCTCTTCATGAATAGTTCTTAACTAACTTTTCAAACAGAGTTAAATTATTTTTAATTAGAAAAGCTTTTAATTTATCGCTATTCTTAATGCAATATCAAGTGTAACGTTAGATCACAGTCAAAAAGAATTGTAATCATTATATTTTGTATGTACACTCTTGTAAGCTTTTTGTTTAAGTTATGTCTTCAAATTTACATATTAAATTTCATTAGAGCGATATTTATTTTGATTTATCAGACAATCGCGCTCCAAAAACCTCTTCTCCAATCGTTCTCCTTGACATCTATATATCCCACCACAACATCGCGTATCGTAGTACGTAGCGTTACAGCTATCTGATCGTAATACAAACGATCCAAGTGAAATGCTATTTAAAGCTAATTACAATGCATAACGAAATAAGCTATAAATCTCAGTTATCAGGAGCTTTCATTCGCACTTGCCTCACATAGCGCGTTATGCGGCTGCTCTCTCGTGTTTGTAATGACAGGTTAGCCTCTCCCCCGCTCTCTTACACTCTGGTCAAGTCCCGAAAGACATCGTCGTAATTCAGTGTAAAGATTTTTCGGAAAGTAGGATCTAACTATAAATAGAATAATAATATTACTTATATAACTATAATTATAAGAAATTTCTTGCTAAATATCCTATACTTTTCTTGTTAATTGAGGATATACTTTAAATCTTGAAGTAATTGCTATATAAAGTATCGTAAATTTAGTTAATGAAAGGATGATTTATTTTTTTATTTTTTCAATAATTGAGCTACATTTTTATTCGTTATTTTAACAGTGTCACAACAAACATCCCTTTTTTTGATCTAACTATTAAACTTTTTTTAAGACGGTAGCAATAACAAACAATTTTTTTTATTTTGTATTATTAGTAAAATCTTAATATTTTAATACTTAATTATTTATTATTTATAAGTAACTGATTATACATACATAGTACACAAATATATATATAATAGTAAACACTTACATCAATACGAGCATACAATAAATATGTGGTTTTTGGTCCTTACATACTACTCACGAACATTCTCATTTTGCACTTTCGAGAAAGCGCCGCGCCACCTAGCGATCATTAGTCGGATCACATTTAAAATAAAATGAAGTAATAAAGGAAGTCAAATCAGTATTACATTATGAAATTAATATAATCTATAATTTTTTAATATTTTTTTAATTATTTCGAGAAAAATTGATTTTTAATTATAAAATAAATGTGACATGTTATTTACATTATTATATTTTATTGTATGAAAGTCAAATTGTAAATTTAATGAATTATCACGAAAAATGCGATACTTTCTTGCAAATTGATCACATTAAACAATTTGTTATATTGATATTATAAAATGTAACATATTTTAAAGCCAATTCTTATACATTCTCAAGTATATCCCTAAAAAGCTATAAACTATTGCAAGCTTTCCTATAATTATTGCTATATAGCATACAAGCATCACTAATTTTGTTAGTTCTTTTCCCTCTGTGCATGTATACCATTATTTATAAAAATGGCAAAAAATGATGTTTATGATTTATAGTTTAATTAATACAAACTGATTGCAATCATAAAGTTGTGTTTACAAAAAATTAAATAACTAAATACTTGATTGCAATTTTGATGATTCTTCTGTGACGATATCGTAACCCGTCATTAATGGTAGCTTGAACCGGGGGGGATAACGATGTGCAATCAGGGCCGACCCGCATCCTCGATTATAACCACCGATGCTCGTGGGACATATAAATAACGCAAATAACACTCGCCCCAATGCGAAATACTTTACTGATAAACTCGTTTCCTGTAGTTCTCTCCCCTATGCTCACCTGCGAATTACCTGTGCATAGATTAATCGACAACGAACTATAAATCACGTTGATTTTATTTCACACAGATACATTGTTTTTCGCACGTGCTCTTGCCCTCCCACCGTCAAGCTCCCAAGCCATTAATTCGTCGTAGAATATTTGTTCGGTCAATGGTTCGTTAAAAATTGTAATTTCATATTTATGAACGCAATTCAAGTACTTTGTTAATTTTTTTGTCGTTGACCAAAATTTTTATTTCAGATTAAATAATAATTGGTTCCGCAGTATCGAAAAATTAACTCGTCCAGTCTGCTTTGATGGGAATAGTACAAACTATCTGGGTTTTTATAAAAGGGCTGTCGTTTGTGCGCTTTTTGAATAGTCGAATGACATATTTAACGTCATCGTTACCGGGCTTTATGATTGCACTTTTTTATTTCGGATTATTTAAAAATTGCATGACTAATTAATTTAGTTGATTGCAGTAGTGTTTCAAAGATGCAAGTATGTGGAAAATCAAGTGACAATAAATGGATAATGATCTTCAAATACAATAGAGTCAATAATTTATATAGAAAATGATTTCATGTTAGTTAAATATTATATATTTATAGTTCATCAATTTTAGTTACTGATTTCAGAATGTAACTGTTATTTGAGTTATAGTTATGAAAAGTATTATAAATAATGGAATTACGGTGAAAACAATAATAAATGACCAATTAAATATTTTATTGGAGCTTTTGATAATAATATATCTGAATTCTTAGCAGTAATAAATAATGATTTCTTTGTAGTTTTACTAGCTAAGACAAAAAATTCCAAATAAGTACTAAAATAGTTAAAAGTTAGTTACTAGTATTTCCAATTTTCTATAAATTTATTATAAAATGTTCCATCATCCATTCATGTAAATCTTAAGCATTTCACTTGCTTAAATCGTGGCTATTTGAATAAGGATACTCCGAAATGAATATATCAGACAAGTACATTCTCGGCGTAATAAATTTTCAAGCTGATAAATCTTAATGTATTAACAAAAATTTCAATTTTAATATAACTTAAATCCAAATCAATTTTCTCATGATATAAATCTTATTCCGCGGACTAGCATCACACAGTATCGATTGACCGTAACCGTGTTGAAGAATTAATCCATATAAAAGAGGAAAAAAAAGTAGGAACATTTTAGAATAGATTCTGACTGAGAAATTGCTCGTGGAACGCGTTGAAAAATGAACGAGCGCATTGTCGGGAAATCGGTTTTTGCAATTTGATAAAGCCGCGTTAAAGGGAGAAAGAAAAATGATCCCGAATACAAAATTGTGGCTAGTATAATTACACTGGAATCGAATAATGCCATAAACGAGATGTATTTACATCACCAAATGAATTGCCTCTTATTTGGTTTTCTCTAATAAATTTTAAATTGGGCTTGCCACATTTAATATCGGTCCCCAGATTGGCAGAAACATGGTACCCACGATAAAGTTAAATTTTAGTTTAAAACACGGATAATATTGGAGCCACCAACATAGAATACATATGGATGAAACATAAAATCCATGTTGGGCCCCGATTAGGTATACACATTGCGACCCAGTTTGGGTATATTTAGATTTTTATATTTCATTTTATAAGTGCAGGTCGGGTCTTAATTTGAGTATTTTAGACAAGTTCTTGACTTTTAAGTTAATAATTAGGCCCTGATTAGGCCCAATCGTGGATTTGATTCAGAAAATTAGATCAACCGGGGTGAATAATCAAGCTCAAATTTAAAAACGTGGATTCCCAATCAGATCCCTACTTCAACCCAGTTTCAGAATTTACTAGAGTTGCTTTTCATTTGCAAAAATGGATTATAAAACATTCATGTTTATGTAACATTAAAGTGTTGCAAAAATGTTCTCATCATGCATTTCATAAGTAACTATAATCCACCACAAGAATTTGTGGAATATAAAAATGAATCAACAATGTCAAATAAAATAATAAATATCAGCCGAAAATGTTCAATCATTTCAGTTAATGTCGGCTATAAATCGAGCTTTTAAAATATTACAGATTGCGAGTAAACTCATTGTGACCTATGCAGATTGTATGAGTACAATATAGGTACACGAATGCACGTACATGTACGACATTTAATTTGTAGGCTAATCACCCTAATTAATTTTCACGTATCGATGGTACATTCTCTTCCGACAACACAACTTCCGCATTGCATTGCGATAAATTGACAGCAAGGCAAGTTAAAAGTGCTTTATTATTACCGAACGCAAATTGCATTTACACTTTTCAAACAAATATATTGTATTTATGAAGCATACAAAACAGTTTTATTATGAATATTCCAAATGATTCTCTGTATGTACTTTAAGTAAAGTAAAATTTATTTATTCATTTGTATAATTATGAAATAATAAACAATAAAATTAATTAGAGATACGGTTGCATTTAATTGAATATAAACTTAACGCAACAATTTGTTTGATAAAAAACATAATGTAAATTAACTGATATAGTAACGGAGAAGAATTAAAATAGATTTTCTCGTTGAAAATATGTTTGTATATTCATGCAGTCTTGAAAAATAGAATAAGTCGATATTAATTCAACGAAACACTTGTTATTTCTGATTTCAGAAGCACTTTATTTACATTGCTTTTTATTTTTCATGTTCTCGAGTGTCTAGGACACACTATGTATGACCATATAATGCGAATCTCGTGCATAGAATAACGATATTTCGAGAGAAATTAACATATGCATTTGTGTATATATGTGTATATAATGAATTTGAAAATTCGCTTACGTCGAAGCGGTGGAATATTTACGGCTCTACTATAGATGTGTAATATCATTTCATTAGAATTGCTTAACGAACATGTACATTTTGTTGCGCTCGCCATCATGTATGCAATGCAAGGTACTATTTATTGTGTCGCTTCTTTTACATTTTCGACAATGAAAACTCGTCCAAATAATTCGGCCATATAATATTTCACAGTCGTACGAATACTTAATTGACTTAAAAAATTATACTACGTTGTGATTAATGACAACGAGATTCATTGTTTCTCGTCTCATCTTTTTTTTATTTTATTAAATTAAAGAACATATCTCTATACGTAGCAATATTTGCGAATTTATAATTAATCTTTGTTGACATTTAACAATTCGAGATAAAATTTTTGACTAAGAAAATTTCATGACAAAATTTATTCAATCGAACTTTCATAAACTTCGCCATGAATTTATACATAATCATGCAAAATTTTTGATTGTACCTGAAACCATATCGAACTCGTTTTTCATTAAATGAAATGAACTGATGCGATAAGATATTTTATCACAAAGAATTTGCCTTCTTTTTCGCAAGCATTTCTATTTCTCTAACTTTTTTCGTGTTTGAGTTCTTGAAACTTGATATTAAAAAGTTGCGTGAATCCATCGTGACGAGGCATAACAAACGAGCAACTTCATGAACAAAAAAATAAGAAGAAAAAGACTGAAAAAGAAAGATAAAGAAACAGAAAGAAAGATTTGCGAAAGTATATTTTCAATGGTGACTGAATTGGCACGTCTTCTGTTGAGATTCGCAGGATCGTCAAAGATTTCGAGGCCGACCTGGACGATTGGCGAATAAATCGATGCAATTCTGTCGTGCGTACGGAATTTCCCGATTGGAATATCCGGCATTTCAGTCGTCTAGTCAGATAACGCGGCGGTACTCGATATTTTCAATTAGACGTCTTCTTTTACTTTGGCATAGACTTATTTCCAACCTTCATGGATCACGAGTGTCACAGAGATTTCGATTAAATGAAACTGTTCCCATTGACACGAGCAAGACAAGATTTTTTTTCATCCACAAATAAATTTCCCTGGCAAAATTAAAAGAACGCGATTTTAAAAGAATTTCAATGAAACCTTTCTTCTCAACTTTTGTTCATAGTTACAATACAAAAGTAAGAAATTTAATAGGCCCACGTCAAGTCAATAATTATTAGTGGAACAAAATTCTATTCGAAATTACTTCAAAGTGACTATCAGAATCGATATAAAAAAACAGATGAACAATCACATAATATATAATGAAATAGAATTCAACGGTGTAAATGAAACAATCAAATTTGCTAGCTCGATGAGATAATTGACAATAATATTATAAAGAAAGGTTTCATTTTCTTTTATTAGGAGCTCCGGAAAACACTGACATAATTTGTTTCATTCAAGTCTCGCCGTCTTCTCGGGTTTATGTAAATTATACTAATACCGAGACTTTTATAAGAATATTTCATTTTCATTCAAACTGTACATTGAGTTTTTTATTTTGACATTTACCTGAATTAAATGTCGTTAAAGTTGAAACTTCTTTTTACTGTCTTTTGATTTCATTAGATTAAAGTACTAAAAGTGCTAATGTCATCGATAATTTATGGTCTTGTTTAAGCACTTTATATTATTATTGGTTCGTAGAAAATTTCCTATTGAAACATCTGTTATTCAGATTTCTATTAAATGTTTGTTAAACAGAAACAAAAATATTTTGTAAAAACTTATAAATGTGTGTATAAAGAAAGATATTTATTCGTGCACTAAATTTATTTAATTTATTGAGCATATCCAATTGCAATGCGCAGTTCTGTAATTGGAAAATGTTGTTTCATATAAATTCAAATTTATAGATAATGCTAACTAGGATATCATTTTTTCATAAGTTATAATTGAAAATTGTCATACAAGTGATAATATGAATGTCTAAAAATGTTTACATCGCTTGTACCATTTCTATAATATTACACATTCAAAAGTCACGAAGAAAATATATTTCAAAATATACATAATGAACCATAATATGTCTTTTCTCTTATTTCATATATTCTCACAAAACATTTAACCTCAAAATGCGTCTTATGAATATTTGACTTCCATTTATTGTATATAACTTGGATATATAATTGAAATGTATTCATTAATAAATGCAAAACGGTTAAAAATATTCCAAACAGGCACACGTATGTCTGCAATGTCGAGGTTTCATCTACGGCGTTTTCGTAAACGCGAAATTGGGTAGTAAAGCTCTCGGTTGAACGTTGTTACGCAATTAGTACTCTCTCGGATTCGCTGAAGAGCTTTGGCATCTCGAATTGCACTCACTCATCTCTAACCCCCTTTACATCTCTTATCCGGTTGTTTCCTCTTCCTTTTCATCTTACGTCTTGGCCTCTCGTTCACCCGATTGAATAATACGTACAATAGTTTACCTCTGTTTGCATATCCCGCTACTCGTTTTACACAACTTGCCTCACTTCTTCAAAGCGACGAACCACTGTTACGTAGGAAACGCGAATTCTGCACAAATGTTGTTATCCCATAAAGCGTAAAACAAGCGTTTTGGGAATCAACATATGTTAAAAAGAGACACACTTTAACACAGAAAGTAATTGTTTTTAAAAGTACATTTTTAACATACTTTTGTAACGTGTTTTTGGTACACTTTCATTGAAAGTAATTACAAAACAAATTTACTTTAAAATTGATTACAAATATCTGCAAAAACTATATATAGATATAGATGTAAATTTAGTAATTTGATTACGTAATACTAACAGAAATTGCAGATCGTAATATATCGTCTGTTAGTTTTGATGCTGATTAGGTGCATGAAAAGTTAGAGACCTCATTCAGTTCAATTAGATAATTAATGTAATCTAGCTTTGTAAGATGAAAATTGATCAAACATAATGAACTCTGTTGATCGACTACCAGGTCAGCCGAAAATTATTGCAACGTAAATCCAATCTGATAACAATAATTCAAGTTTGAGAAAGTACCATTGCAACTAAATAATTCAATCTTCTTGCAATTTCATATTTTAAATTCAAGATCATAGATAGTATAACAAAAATTGATACTGAATGTATGTTAACATTGAAATGTGCATCTAATATGGAGAATAAAAATGTTTCTTATCGTCAATTAAAAAACATGTTTTTAATTGAGTTTTCTAAATATATAATATCTCGTTTTGGATTTGAAATAAACAGTTTATGGTGACGCTGCATCAAATCATCATTTGCAAATGCCATAGTTGGTCCTAAACCTAGATCCATTAATCAGTCTCTTCTAAATAATTGAATTACATCCACCGAAGATTTCCATCAACGTCACCTGAGAGCCCTCTGCACAGAGGTCAAAGATACATTCATGGTTCTAGCAACGTCACGATAGATAAGGTTCTATGTGTAATCACTGTGGCTGTCCATAATGTGACACGCATTTGTGCAAACGAGTCGATAATGTGACGTTATCCAACACTGCCATTGGTTACTTTTTTTTTCTTTAACACTACTGAATACGTAGCTAATTAAACTGATTACGAACCTATCATCTAACTTCCCAAACACGAAAGCGATAATGTCGTTTCTGTTTCGTAAGAAATAAGCTGTTATACGAGATTTTGTGCGTTATATGATATCGAGGTATTCAGATCAATGACATTTTTGAAAGAATATGCGATATCTGATTGTTTTGAGCACAAAAGTAGAAAAAGAAAGTATATTGGATATTATCTCTTGGAAAACATTATATTCCATTATTGACTTTGGCTCCAATATGATATGGTTATGATTGTTCAATTTGCTCGAGGGTATTTTTCAAATCAAAATTTGTTTTAAACACTTTTGGAATAAAAATGAACCTACATTAAGATGCAAATTATTATGAAATTTAGGGCAGTATGACAATGCTTAAATGTTTCCATTTTCATCAACAAGTATCATTTTCTTGAATAATGAATATAGAATTTCTTTTATTTATAAGAATTAACAATTTATTCCAAAAAATTTGCAAGAGAGAACTTTATTAATAAATGTTCATGCTAAAGAATTAAAGACTTAGACGGAGATATTCAGAGAATAATATATTTTTTAAACTGAATTATGTTTATTACTTTTATTGTAAACTTTAGCAATGAAACATTGAAAACATTTTGCAAAGAGAATTTTCTTTGAAACGAGAAAATGTTTTTATGGAAATATTTAATTTGAATTTAAAATACAAATTAAACTTTAATTAAATGTTAAATTAATAAATTTGAAACTTGCTTTTTACAGCAATACACTTTTTAACATATAAATGCATTGTTCTTATGCAAAATGTAACTTCAATTCATACATATTTTATATAAAATGTAAGAGTTTGAGTTACAGTTGTTCATAATAAAAGTTGTTTGAAAGTGAAAAAACGACACAATTGATGCAATTGAAGTTATATGCACCCCATATGTACATGGTACTAAAAGATGACATTCCTTTTTACCTCGTAACATTCTTTTTAGTTGGTAACCTATATTTTATTCATTTCAACTCAGACATACATAGTTCTTCATCTCCCGAAGTAAGATCGCTGCTAGGCGGTGTCTACGATTTTCACTGCTTTTCTCATAGAATAATAAGAAGTTGGACGGTGTAAGTCTCTAAACGAGAAAACTCGATGTGAATGAATTATTCCTTCCTAAGACTGAGAATGTCTGTAAACCCGAAAGCTTTCATGATTGATTTCACAAAATCAGTGCATAGAATTGTTTTATTCAAAATCTTGTTTATTTGTTGAAAAATTGCAAGTACATGTTTTGAATAATCATTTCAATCATTTTCTTTTTATTCCAACATCGATTAAACCATAAAATACTTAAATAACATTTTTCATTAACATTATTTCTAAATTCCATAAAGTATATTTGAATAGTTTCTCACGGATGAAGATCAACAACAATTTTATATTTTATTATATCGTAGCTATTGCCGGCTTTTGTATATAAATTATATATATATTTTATATATTATATAATATTCTTATTAAATGATATATATAAAAAATGCATTTTTTATATATGCATAAAAAATGTAAAAACTCTATTTTATATATATAATATTATTTACAATATATAAAATATATATATAATTTATATAAAAATGCGACAATAGTTAGTATAAAATAAAATATAAAACTGTTGTTTATATCTTCGTCCGTGGGATATTAAAAGTAAGATTTATTTGCATTTGCAAAAATATTTATTTGCTCATAAGTGGATGCATAATTTTTGCTGAATCACTGATTTGCCGTAAAAGCGCGTTAACCGTCAGATATATTCGTTTGGTAATCGACAGCCACTTGGGCCATTTATTAACGCAAAATAACGTGACTACTTTAATTATATTTTCCAATCTAAACTTTCGCAGGAGCACAAGCATTGGCATTCATAAAGCGCGTAATATCTCGCTCCTTCTCTTTGCCCCTTTTTTCGCCTCATTCCTCGTCACCCGGTGTAATCTTCTTATTTAACCGAAGCCATCGACTGGCATGGAAAATGCCCTGCCCTTTCGCGTGGTGTCAGTCATGCGCAGAAATGCCGAGACGCGGATAAGGATTTCATTTTTCCGGAGAGTTTCATTAAACGGTAATTAAGTTCGTATACGTCTCATGGTGGTTCCCCTCTGCGTCTCCCTCCCCTCGCAAAGATGCCGGGCTTCTTGCGGACTATCATTATAAACCGATGCATCTTAATCGCTCGTGCTCGGTCAGGAGTGGCTTCTCGTCGTCGACTACGGCATTCGAGGCTCCTTTTTCCACCCAACTTCTCTGACTACCGATTTATTACAACGGGGATTAGATTAGCTTGCGAGAGCACGGCTTGTTTATCTCGTGTACTACTTTCTCCCTTCTTCTCCTTCTCCTTTTTCTTCACTTGGTATCCCCCCCGCCCCTTACTTCTTTACTCTGTCCTCCTTCGTTGCTTCTTGAAAAGGGATAATCTCGTCTAATTGACTCAAAGTGTGGCCTTTGTGCGCTTATAATCGCGCCCTGTCTACTCTGACGCTGCCTTTGATTAACCTTTTAATTATCGGTGCCATCAAAGTAGTTGCTTCACTATCAGTTGCGACAAAGAATAATTCAAGAACGAATTCGCGACAAATGCAATCGCTCTCTATAATATAACGGTATTAATTATGCACTCGCATGATGTTTAATCTAATTTCACTCTAAATCTTCGCGATGCATTTTTGTATTAAATGACTTGAGAATAAAATGAATTATAAGTAGAATTAATAGCGGAAGTGTTGAACGTTCAAAACACGACGATAGATTATCCTTTTTTCTTCTTCTTCTTCTTCTATTAAGTTTTTTTAACAGTTCGCACTGTTAGATTTAAGCAATGCAAGGATTTATTAATAAGAAGTTTTATTTTATTTAATCAAATTCTAATAATTTCTAATAATAATTTAACTGATAATTGAATATGGATAACTTGATTAACTTAAATTTTTTGTACATTAGAATCGATATCCAGTAAACCACAACGACAAAAATATTTGTTTTAACAATATAAAACTGTTGGAATTTACAAACTACTTTCAGTTTGATATTTCAGAATAATTTTAATAACGCTCACTCCGAGTCAAATCGTATTTTTATTCGTCGTTCCTTTATTCCTCAGCACTTCCAAACAATATTGCTTTTATACAATCAATATTCATATCCCCGTTTGTAAGCGATAGTTTCAAGCGACAACATAATTTTACATTTTTAAAAGGTTAATCTTTCATTTATTTTTTAAGTTAATAAATCATCTTCAACAGTGTTGCTATTAGAATTTAAAGCTTATGAAATTCAAGTGAAAATGAAATTAATTGAATTGAGTTTTCGGGTAAAAATAAGTTCTGTATTTGGCGATGTAATGCAGATCGTTAACCATCGGAATTGGTTAGGTATTGATATATATAACAAGGCGTAATATCAATCATGGGAATTGTGCCAATATTGACTACGCTAGAAGACATTTTATCTATACAACTATATAATCTGATTAAATTTATCTTCAATTATGAATTTCTTGATATTGTAAATATTGAGACAACTCGTATTTCATCATACTGGTTTAGTATTGTTGCTTAAAATCTTTTTGTTTTATTTCACAATTATTGTCTAATATAGCAATTTAAATCTTATATTTAATAATTCATACTTAAACGGATTTCTCGTGTACTTAGGAGTATCGTAAGTACACCGTCAAAACATTCATTTCGTTCTACTTAACACGCAGCTGCAATTTTTCCTTCGCTGGAATTTCTGACGCAATTCTAGTCTAGTAATAACCGCAATGTTGTCGAGATATTTCTGATAATTTATTAAAACGACGCCCCCGACTGGTCGATGTTATAAAGAAGCTCTTCATAACTGCTGGTCTACTCGCTTTGACCGGCGAGTATTCGTCTCGCTGGTGCATTCTTATATCACAGAGACGCCTTTATATCGTAATTACCATTTTTATCTTCGCTTCGTGTCCACAGACTCCTACACTTTCACCGTTTTCTTGTACTCATTTTCTTTGGCCTCCGGAAGTCCTCACTCCATTGGAATTCATTAAAGTATTTCGAGCATTCTCGCATAACTAGAAGACTTTTCTTTCGTGAAATATAAAAAGTAGTTGAAGAAAAAAAAAGTGGAGACAAAAAATGGCACAGACATTGATTTCTTGTGATAAACAATTTTTGTTTCCGGCGAGTTTGCAAATTAAGCTGCATCATGTGCAAATGCGAACACTGATAAAGCAGAATGCTTGTGTTTCAATCATCTTCATCACTGATTGAATTTTGGGGTAAAAAAAGGACAAATTAGATATCACGAATGCGCACGCTGCGATACGGACAATCATTTGCGTTTATTTATGGTCAATTGAGTGAAAACTGGTTTTGCACGAACTAATGGAATTAGAAGATAACCAGTCTACTTTTCACGATTAGCTGACTTAAACGATAAGACAGAGTTGCACTTGACATTTCCTTCGCTGCACGCGATAACACGTTTATGGACTGCATATCAATTACATGATGAACTAATGATCTTGAGTCTGATTTTTATTACTATAGCTCTTATAATGTATATGATACTTTTTTAAAGTTGCAATTAATAGTCTTATGAGACAAATTGAATAATTATTATTGATTGATAACTTTGCTTTTTTCACTTCGAATTAATTAATCAGCCGAAGTAGTTTCGCATAATTTAAGAGAACATAATTCTTTGAAAAATGAGTAAATTGAGTTATGCAGGCTTAAATGTTTAAATCATACCAAATTAGATTGCATAACAAAACATGAACGTTATAATGTCTGACAATAATGAACAAAAGTGTGTAAAGTAAAAGTCAAAACAAGAAGAACTCACTTAAGTATCATCGTAATTATATCGTTAGAAAATTATAGATGTTGTAAAGTTAACGAGCATCGTTGTTTTAGAGACAAATGGTAGATTCTCACGATTACAACATATACGACTTTGCGAATATGTTTACAAAATTAAAAGTGTTATTAGTTGATTGTAGAAACAAGCTGTTTTGAATTAAGAAACATTCTTTTGACCAAAAAATATTATCCAATGAAAAAGTTAATTTATTATCGTTACAGTAATATACTATCTCTTATAAATTTGTTACCTTATAAAGTCATACTAATTGAATTAGACTGATTAAAAACTAAACAAAATAAACGAGTGTTTAAAGAATTCGAATTATTTTAATGCGAATTGATATTCAAGAAAATATGTCATTTAAAATGCAGCATCTTGTTTATTCTAATTCTTATGCACGTAATATATTTAATAGATTAATCGATTGTCACTATTGAAAAAAATATTTAATAAGAAATTCTTCGCATAATATGTATATTAAGAAACGGTCATATTCAATTAAACTTATTTTTAAGTAATGTTTATATGTTAACTCGAATGTCATAACATAAAACAATAATGTATGATAAATGTATTATCCTGTAATCAAAAATAAATAAATATATATTTCATATAAAAGATTAATAAGTCACAACATTAATCATGTAATCTTTACCATAATCGCATTATAAATAATTCGAATGTACATTAATAATTGCCATATTTGAATATATCATATTATAAATAAATTATTTCACATAATGCAATTTAAAAGCAGATTAATTAATTGTATTAAAATCAAAATAGACTGCTTTAATGAATTACTATTTATTCCAATTCAAATAATGATTGATATCTGAAATTACAACTTATCCGAATTAAATTCACTTCATAATATAAAATTAGAGGTCAAATTTATCAAACAAATTTAATTACATAATAAAAATTTATATCACAAACGTGGCTGTCATGAAAAAGAAACATTTAAATTCTCGAGCAGATTGTATTTTACTATTCTTCGAAGACTTAACTCGAATTGAACGCAATAAAATGCATTTACGATCCTTTCGCATTATTAGCAATAAATCGGGCTGCTGGCGAAATCAAAGCCTGTGATGTCAATGCGCGCGTTTTAGCAGCGCGTCCTACCATCAAGAATGCACACACATCATATCGCGTAAGTGTGATAACGTCGATAATATATATTGCGTGCATATAAGTCTCAACATAGGTGGAGAATGTGCTAGCGAAAACCCGCTATTAAGCGAGAGATATATTTTGTAACGTTTTCGTAGAGATGTATCTAGAGTATAGTTATTGCAAGCGATTCAGTTAAGATTCTTCAAGATATTTGGTCAAGGATGAAACTGTCTCGATTCGCACCAGGCGGTAAACGAAAATCATTCTTTCAAAATTTATAGCGATACCTTCGTCATTGGTATTGAAGAATCATTTTAAACAGAAACATTTCATTCTTGTTTGTATCAAGTTTACATGTTATGAGCGTAATTCACACTAGCAATTTACAACAAACGTTGTGCTTGAAAAAGCACGGTTTTAATATCGAATTAAAATTTACTGCAATTTGAAAAATAAAATACCCTTATTTTTCGACAAAGGTGTTTTATTATTCGGATTGCATACAATTTAAACACTAAGAATAATAATATAAAAATTATCATATTTCTACAAAATTAACTATGTATTTTTAAAAACTCAAAAAATACCATCTTTGTTGATAAAAAGTTTAAGAAATTTGAGAACAATTTTCATAAAAACGGATATTTTTGTCAGAGAACATAGTAATTTTCATATTATTATTTGTCTTAGTATAAAAATAGAAAAAACAGAAAAGAGATATACTATATCGTTTGCAATATTATTACATGTATTTGTAATTATCGAAAATTAAATGTACACCAAAATAATGGAAACTAAACTAAATCAATATCTCCAATGTACATTATTATAATATTGTTTAACATTGCTAAATTTATTTGTTTATATAATGATTATGAAAATTATTTATTTTTTTTTATGTTTTAGGTAAGCTTCATGTTACGTGACCAAATCTAGGATTGAGTAAGTGAAACAACATTTTATAATATGCAGTAACTTAATTATATTTACTTATATATATGTATAATTAAGTTATTTCAATTTTGAATTTTATATAGTTTCTTAAATATTTATACAATTCTTTTGAAGCGTTATTAAAACTAATTGATATATAATGCAGTATATATTAACGTAATAAAAATCATTAAATATCCATTTACGGCAAAACAATATCTAAATAAATAATTTCGTTAAATAAATTGCAAAAACACGTTGAGCACTGCTGCATTAAATAATAAAATGCTACCATAAGAATCTTCTATAGTAATGATAGATTTCAACTATTTTATATAATTGTTTAAAAATACGACTTTGATGATATTATTAATACACGACATATTAATGTCATGTATCTTAGGAAGCATTTTTTGAATAAATTTTGAAGTGTTAGTTCAGCAAACAGCAATTATAAATGTTAGCTTAATTACGGAAATGTAATACATATATCACGATAGAAATTCTGAAACATCAAATATAATATATGAATATATTAATACATTTAAGTAAATATGATTTTTAATAAGCACACAGAATAATTAAATTCTCTAAATACATTGCAGTTGAATAAAATTTAGTTCATATTATATACTTTTTTCACTTAATTAATAACCCATTATTTAATATATATATATATTTAAATAACATTTTTACAGAATAGATATAGTTGTAACTGTATTCAATAATTAGCGAACAAAGTTGTCATTTAATATAAGTGTATTAATATAAAATTATATAAGTCTATTAAAATGTACACCTCGTTCGGCATCTAGTCGAAATGCATCGCGTGAGGTACGTTAGGGTTTTCGTGATTTACAGTGGGCAACTTTCCATGCGCACATAAAGAAACGAATAGTAGACACTCAGGTGTAATTTGGAAGCGACCAACGTTCTCAGCGTTGTCGTCCGTTTGGGTTCTGTTCATCGTTAAGAAACGGTGATGCTGTTGTCGTAGTTTTGTTTGGAAAAATAGATCGATGCTCCCTTTGCTTGAATCTGCTGCTTGTCGATGTAAGCAGGCGAATATACATGTCCGTTTTGAAATCCCGAGGGCGGCGTCCCGTGAAAACCGATATCTCGCAGGTGGAATGTAAAGGAGGTATTAAGGGGGCCTTCCCCCTTTTCTAAAGTGGCGACCTTTCCTTGCGCATAAAAAGGAGCGACTTTAAAGCTGAATAAAAGTCGGAAGCATTTTTGTCGATGTGCAAACGTGTTTGCCTGTCGACTCTTTTTGCGACGCTTTATTTCTATTCAAAATCATGAACATTCTTATACACTGTGCGCACACACGTTCGGAATTATAGCACGTAATCTTCACGCCAATCGACGAATTTCGCTTCCTTTTTTGTTTTATATGAATTTCGATTTACGGCTGCAGTTACTATAAGCGATTCCATCCTTTTTTTGAGTCACTACACTTTATTTTGAACTTACTATTTCAAAAAATCCGGAAAAAAGATTGTATTTAGTAGTTCTTGATTTTAAGTTGTTTAAACTGTTACTTTAAAAAGATGTACATGGTTTATGAAACTTAAATCTATTATCGGTTTTATCTTTGCTCGCATTCACTTAGTTTTTTAATAACAAAACTTTAAATTCTTTTTTGTTTCATAAACTTTTTATTTATATTTTTAATGTTCATCCACTTTTACATTGTGTAGTTAATGTGTCTTTAACTTTCATTGTCTAGTAAACTTTTTTATATCACATCAGATTAACCAAAATGCAGCAACATAATATTACTTATCAAAAAAGGAAATCTGAATTTCCGCACAATTTGTCGCCATTTTTGTTTCTTCATAAAAGTTGGACGTGCGCATAAATTACCTTTTCGTTTAAAATGAAGAAAGCAACATGCCCGATAGACGCCAACTTCTGTAAAGATCTCGATTTTCTCTATCTTTATGGATGGCTGCTTCCATTAGAGAAATCCAAGGGTGATTTTGATTGGTTGAAAGGGCTATTAGATGCGCGGATAGATGGTACTGCTGAAAGATTCAGAGCAGAACATCCAAAGTACCTAAAGTGTTCTTCGAGAAGGACCATTTTGCGATATCGCGATATCTTTCTCCCTTTCCGTCCATCACACGGAATCCAACTACTATCCGTTTACACAAATGAAAGGAGCATTATGACTCAATCCTCGAAGACAATCTTTTCTCTTATACATTTGCCAGAAACAAGTAAAGCCATTCCGTAGATATACAAATAGTTTAAATTACGTATTGTAAATATTTCCACTTAGCAATCTAAAAATAAAAGATACAAATATTTGTATTAAACACATCTTTCGCATTAATAATAAAAAAAAAGAAAACTCATGTACTTATTGTAAATATTTCTTATAAATACATTTAAAAATAACATTGAATCAATTTAATAAATATAGTATTTCGATAATACCTTAAAAATATTATGTTATTGAATGCATTTGTTTAATCAAAGATTACTTTAAAAGTATAACGAGATTTTTCATTGACGCATAGAAGGCTTTTGTTTAAATCCGTCAGTCTCCTTTCTATTCTTTTGAATTTGTGATCCAATAGCTTCGATGCATACCCGTTGATTAGGAAAATTAATTGGCAAAGACTCTGAAATTGCAGATACATCCGCGTACGGGCCTCTCGGATGAATTTCGACGTAGATATATCCAAGATTATCTGTATAAGCGAGGAATCGTGAATTTCCACTATACGATTCACAGTTTCTCTGTGTACAAGCAGCGTAGGATATATTTTAAAGTAGATTGCTCGATGTTCAGAATTAATTAAATATAAGTCTTATCTTTCTCAGTAACATATTACACGAAGTGAAAATATTTAAATATATCCTTACATTATTCAACACTTTAATTATAGCCTGTCCTTAACTTTTTATACATTTTATACAATTTTATTATATAAAATAAAAACACCGACGTTTATTTGTTCAAATGAGTTTCTTATGAACGTAAAAACTTGGCGTGTATACTGAATGCAAATATGATATGAAAGTGATATAAAGAGAAAGTTTTCAAAAATAAAATTTCCCATGTTGAAAGTGTTTTTTCCGGGGTCGAATGAAAATCTTGTAAGGACAGAAGGCAAGTACTTCTCTGCGTCGACTTCGGGCCGGCATACAACATCTCGTATAAGTGACGTAGTTTCTGTTTTGAAACTTCCGCGGAAGTAACAACTATCGTCCTAAATCCTCACACACGTGGTAAACTTCAGCACGCCGACAGTCCCGAAGAGTTTCATTATAAAAGCCAAGTTGGTTTCCTACCGTCTATTCCCCATTCTCTGTGCCCGCTATTCGACTTCTTCTTCTTCCCGTGCTGTGCGATTTTACCTCCTGTTCTCGTTTCTTCTTGTTCCGTCGTTGCTCGTGCTGACGGCGAATAGAAACTCTCGGTAACATCGCTTTTTGGAGAAATATCGACAAGCGACACGTGTCGTCACTTGCCAACTTTTCAAATTTCGTCAATTTTCTCTATATCGACGCTTATAACTTGCCGATAGCAAAATGACAAAATTATTCGCGCAGATGCGAACATAACCAAAAGTCTTTATATATTTAAAGCGACTTTTCAAGATGCAAAAATCGAGTACTGTCATATACAGTTTTTCATGTTTTCAAATCGACTTTTTGGTATAAAATATATTCGTCACAATATTACAAAATAGTATATACGTGAAACAGTCAATCAAATACAATAACTGCGTCTTTATTATCGAACATTACTTCTAAGTAACTTTATATTTATAAATGCTGCTTTAGTAAGTTTGTGTAATTTATTTGATTGAAACAAGCAAACTTTTATATTTTCATACTTCTTTGTGCAACTTCTTTCAAAGCATAACTTCATTGAATTATTCGGTTTTTTTACATAAAAACCAGACAATGCTTTGTAAAGCAGAAAGTAAACAAATTCTGGTCACTAGAAAAAAAGTGTGAACAAATGTGAGAAGAGAGTCTAAAGATTTGATGTTTTGCGTGTATATCTCTTTGAAAGTGCAACTCGACTGTGCTTATCGCAAGTTTCGGCGTCTCCAATCCATTAGAGGTCGAGTTGCAACGTGCAAAAGGTCTTTGACGAGTAATCGTGTCAAGTGGACGAGTCTTACTGAGAAAAAGAATAGAAGGCAAAAGGGTCTCGTTTGTGATGCTTTCAACACAGCGCGTGCAAAAAGTCTCGGCAATATTTTTCTTGCAGTCCTACACCAGTGTAAGTTATTTGATATACCTTTTCAAAGTTACACTTTTCAAATAAATAATTGCACAAAAAGGATTTAACATTCACGACCAAAGGATTGTTTACAACATAATAAATAAAAAAATAAAGCTAAATAAAGTTAGAATAATAAATAAATAAATAAAAAATGTATTAAACAAAGTTAAATAAATACCCAAATAATTATATAAATGTAAAAATTTATAACATCAATTGATATCTTCATAGATTCAAATTTATAATAATTATCATAATATTTCCATAGCAAAATTCACTATTTCATGAATGTTTAATCTATGAACTGGAACTGAACTATTTTAATTTTTGTTTTCCCTGTTTTAATACGTGTTTTTATTTTTACACGATTTCTCATCATTTTCCATTTTTCTCCATGCCTACACATATTACGTCGTTTCTTCGTAAAGAGGGTGCAAAAAGCGACGAAATTATTTTCGAGCGACTGCCCGACAAAAATTCCCGTCGATGACCCAGCCAAAAACGTGCCATATATACCTTTTACACTGTTTTTCACTCTAGCGGTGCTTGCAATTGGACAACGCAGTCTAAAGAGAAGGACAAGAACACCCGCGTATTCAATTTCAGAATTGTTTTAATGCGTCCACCGCCACCCCAGACGACGAACACTTGTAAAATGAGGCAATGGTCTACAAAAAGTTCGTCCGCCTTCTTCTACGAACTCAATGCTGCTGCTCTTTGGTATTTACGTTGTGTAGAGGTTATTACTCTTGAAAATGTTCCCCTTTTTTCTCTCGGTCGCTCTTTCTCTCTCTCTCTCTCTCTCGGACTGGCGTGACAACCGGGCATTTTATTATCGTTACACTTGATAAAAAGGTGAATACTATTTATGACATATTGTATTGCGTTACGAATTATTATTTAAACAGCGACGTTTATCCTTTGACTTTACACCTGAAATGTTTTTCATTAGAATCTGCATAATTTCTCAAATACCAGACTTACTTTTATATTCACGTTTTATTGTAAATAAAAAACTTATTATTTCGGTTAATAAACAAAAAAAATGCCTTTTTACATTTTTTCCAATTTGAAGATATTGTTAATTAGATTCTGCATTTGAAATACTTGTTCAAATGTTCAAATTTTAATATCAATTAGAACAGAATCAACATCTGAATTCACTTAAATTGAAAAAGGAAGCACAACAGTTATAAACATAATTTCAGCGTAACGCTGTATTAACAATTAATACGAAACATAAAAGGTATAGCGATGCATCAAACGTGCATTCGAATTTTAAATCCGAGTCAATTATCATAACTAATAATTTGGCATTCAAAATGCATACAAGACAACAAATAACAATTCATTTTCATGCCGGCTTTTATGTGAATAACGAGTTCGTATATGTCGGTTAAATGTTGATACAATCGTAATAATGTTTCACTGTTTTGTCGGTTGGACAATTCTTTTGCTTGTTCTCTGTTATGTCATCTCCTTCTTTCAAATATATCGCATCGAAAATATCGGTCACTAATGTTTTGTTTCCGAGTCGTTAAATGTCGATTTTGAATATTTCACCAATGCAAATTCTTATTTAAATCCAACAAAATCGTAGTTAAAATAACGTTAAACATTTTGCATCTTGCGCTGATCACCTCTTGTTTCAGATAAAAAGGACTAAAACCATTTTGTATTAATAAATAATTCAATTATAATAAGTTATGTCTATAAAAATATCCATTTCTCAGTATTAATAAACACACTGATTTTCATAACCAGAATTGAAAATGTAACTTATTTTATATGTTTGCAAATTCGGAAATATTATTGCATTGTTTACGGCACCCGTTACAGCAATGAAATATTATAATTCTACTTTGTTATTATTTCCAAAAACAATTTTCAACGTTGTCATAGTAAAAATAATTATGCTCATTATACACGTACGTTATTATAACAAATTTACTATAGCTTCCAAATGAAGAAATGAACATTATAACTCTTAATTGTAAATTTCGTTTATTTCATATTTAATTTGCATTTAATTCAAAGTATTATAACTCACGTCACAAGTAACTTATTTACGGTTACAAATATTATGTATAACGACTTTAATAAAGTAATAATTTTGCAAAGACACATATCATAAAATGGTTATCCTAATATTGTAAAACGAACACTGATGAAGACCTTTGTTTAACACTCTACGATTTCTGAGGTATTAACACCTAATATTGTAGTAACGTAAGAGTTAATATAAACTTAAAGATACCTTTACAGATGGTAAACAAGCAGGGTTCTTAGAATAATGATAGGGTTACCTCCAGTTAGACTACCCAAAGAATCAACGACATAACAGATATTAAATTACAAGTTTGAAAGTTGGGTTTCTCCGTCTACATTCTACAAAAGTTGAATTGAAAAGCCATCTTAAGATGTATAATATTCAAAAATAAGCAATCTTGAAAAATCTGATATTATATGAGCTTAAAACATCACAAATCGGATTAAAAAAAGTCGGAAATTTAAAAAATCAAAACTTAGTAATTTTCTATATACTATATTTCAATATATGTACAAGATGATATTTCGACTAATTTAAAAATCAAATATTAACTTTTAGATTAAAAACTGTGATTAGAAATAAATTGTTTAATTACTGTTATTTATATAAGGATTTTAGAAGATTTGTGCGGGTAAAATCTTTTGATGTGTCTCTGTTGATATATTTGTACATAATTTCACTTTGAAAATGGTCATCCATCGATAATTTGAGCAAACAACATTAGAAGACAGATAAAGTGGTCGTCTTATCAATTAACGGGTTATTAATATTGCTAAAATCGTGATTAATAATACGCCGAAATCCGCTTCATCGAGTTTGCAAAGGTTTCAACATCGGTGCTTCGCTCGCTTTGTACCTTCGAAAGCGACGATGATGTATCAGGCTTTGTTGCAGGGGTTGAGTTTGAATGTTCGGAAGCTCGAAAGAGAATCGTGCGATTTATTATTCACGAGCTTAGTCTGACGGTTCTGCGCGGCGTTCCTAATGAAAGATAAACATAATCAATCCCGCTCGGTCGAAACAGAGAATATTATAGCGTTTTGCGAGCGTAATTTCGAGAGATAGAGCAAAAGGTATAAAGCAAAAATGAGAGAAGAGGCTCTGTCTTTCCGTTCCCCTTGGTCCTCGTATCGTTAGTGTTTTCATTTCATTATCTCTCGTTTTGCGTGTTATCATCCTCCAAAATAATCGAACGATGACCGTCCATTTTATGCATAATTAACAGTCGTTATCTCCGCGACATTTTTATATCCAAGACACTATACACGTGAATATGTCCTTGATAACAAATTAATCGATCAACTGCTAATATCGCGTTGACATTGTTTATCGCAAATAAGGTTCGAGTTAAACTTTGATTGACTATGATGTTAAACTTCGTTTCATTTCGAGCTTTTTTTATGAAATAGTTAGTACATTGAATACAGATTTATACAATAAAAAGTCATTTATTTTAATGGTTGAATTTGAAAATTGAAAATAAATTGTACATAGTAAATATTATACATGATTTTTTTAATATCGTTTAATTTCGTTACAAATAGTGTTATATATTTATTATGCATGATTCATTATTATATTGTCGATATCAAGAAATTAATATTTTTAACTTTTTCATTAATGCTTGGATAATTAAATAAATTAAATTAAATTTTAAGATTTTATATGCAGTTTTCTGTAAGCAAAAATATTCATTTATTGTCAGATATTATTTCAACATTAAGTACTATCTTACAATTATTCTATAATAATAAAATTGTATTAGTATATTTGCATATATTGTCTTTTTATTAGTGTATTATAAGAAAAATGATTTATAGTCTGTTAACTAAATTTGCTTGTTAAATGTAATAATATAAAAATGCATGTCTCACGCCACTAAAAGCAACAATATGCATAAACACAATTTTATTAATATTTTTATACGAACATAACTTTGTAAACATATAAATATATGGAAGTAATACAAAATCTGTTTAGAAACTTTATTCTTAACTATTTTTAAAACAAAAATATTTGTATATGAAATAAAATATTTAAATATTTATTTTATATAAAAATGTACATCAAAGTATTACATCTCAAGTTTGTTCATATCAGATTTTGTCGTTGTTCGAACATAATCTCTTGATAATATTTATGTGGGTCACGTTATTGTTTTTTTATTACTTTAAGTATTTGAATGTATATATTTCACATACTCTGCATTTTTAAATAAACAAATATAAAACAAATATAAAACAATGTTCAAATATTATGTTTAAACTATTTTCTTGAATAAATTTAATACACATTTATATAAATGAGTTTTTATCGCACGATTAAGACTTTATACTTGACATTTTAAGAAATGAAAAACTTATAATTTTTTTATATTATAAAATATACAAATTAGTCTTATAAAGTTAAGTTAATTTTATACAAATAAACATTTTTATAATAATTTTCTATTTTATATGACATATATAGTAAAAATTGATATCCTAATATACAATAATGAATTACTATATTGTATTGCCATCTTTCAAAAGAGTCATGTACTTTAACATAACGAAATCATTCAGGAATGGTTAGATAGCGCCACATGCATCATTTCGTGACCGATTCTTCAGTCTGCTACGAACATTAAATGACGCTTACTAAGCAGATTGACGCTGTAAAGCAGATTTTGTTATTATTCCTACATTCAAATAAAAAAAACACTATAAATATAGCTCTTTTAATAAAAAATAAGCCACTAACAATACATCAATTTTATTTAATTTTAAATAAAGTAAATTATTTTTTAATTTTCTGGTATTAGAAATGTAATTTAATTAATAAAAATATGTATAATAAAATAAAATATTTATAAGTGGTACAAACAAATCTAATTACTTTGTATTGAATTATATTAAAAAACAAATGTTACAAATTTTATTGCATAAATAAAAATACAATTTTAGAATATTAATTACATGCTATAAGATTAAATGTAAAATGTTCTAAGTGAAACATTTTTTTTCGTGACAAGAATCTTGAATGAAAGAATTTCAATGTAATCAACTAATTTACGCGGTGAAAAAAGAATGCATCGTATAGAAAAAAGGGAGACGGAGACAAATTAAGTCCTCAATTCGAATCAAAGATCACTTCCGCCCTGATGATCTCATCGCTCCTTTTACAATTTGATTGGCAAGCTCGACATAGGGAATAGCCCCTGATCTCTTGTCTTCTGGCCGTGTCGAAGACACAATAACGTGCTAATCAGCGCAAATTCTTTTTTCAATGACTGCCCGGACGTTCTTTACCAATACATCGACACATTCAAGTCTAAGTAACCGTGCATGGTGTCAACAGTTCTTTATTTGCTTTTCGAAACATTTAACTACAGTTGAAAGAGAGAAAGGTGCAAGATTTAATTTTACTTTATCCTTCGTCTCACTTATTTTTATTTTTCTTCCACTTTATTTATTCCAATTCATTAACTTCTATTAAAGTAATGAAAAATACTTCGAAATACATAAACGTCTTGTTTCATATTTAACATATATGTTGAAAATGTTCCTTTTTTAGTAGACGCAGAATAAAAAAAGAAATTATTCTAAACTCTTGATATGACTCTCATGAAAATGAAATTAACGTATGAAATAGTGTCCTTTCTGCTTAAGTTTTAACATAGCGACGAACAAAATCTAACAGTAATTAGCTGGAAAACAGACGGCGCACTACATTTCTGTATATAGGTTAAACTTTTCACCATATAGTCGACTCTTTTAAACGGCCAAATAGCGAGAAAGACGTAAATTTTGTTCCACGTTCTTTGCTCTACACTTTTAGTCGTAAACATAACAAATATAACGTTAAAGAACACATTCATAGCATTACATACCAAAATTCTATATTTCAAAACTCCTACATTGTTGAACTCCATTTACGCAATCATTGTATATTCAGTACATATATAATATATAACACAAATACAAAGATTATTTACTTCAAGTATACAAAAATGTTAAATCCTTAAATTGTTTTCAAAACTTTGCATTTACTGTGTCAATGTCTGCGTTGTTTGAGCAAATCTTTTGCAAAAATTACAGATATTAATTAGAGATAAAGCTTTTTTATAAAAAGTTTCAAACTATTCAAATATTGGATACATCACGTTGTAGCTTTATCTTCTGTGGATGAAATGATATTCAAATTAAACTGTTAACCAACTTTATTTGAGAATCTTAATTACTCAATTATTTTTATGTGCAATTTAATTTCAAAATTGAAGTAAAAATTTGTTTTAAAAAAGCATTTGAGTTTGGTAAATACAGTTTTTTGTACCAGAAGGTAAATAAGCTGAAATGAAGAATATGGTAGAAAAAGTTGGAAATGCGTTGAATGATGACACAATGGAGGCTATACAATAGGATCAACAGTGCGATGGAAAAAATATCTCAATACGGTCGAATCGCTCACTTGGTCCTTAACACATACTCACATTCATTTGGATTTATATATATACATATATATATAGAAAGAGAAAAAGAGAGAGAGACGTTTCCGTCCACATGGCAATGGGTTTACCACTGAGAGCGTGAGAAATCTTTGCCCCCACTTCAAAGGACCATCAGATCTTCAGTAACCACGTGGAAGGCCACGTGTTTCATCTCATTGCAAGGTGGATAAAATGAACTTTGTCATAACATTTCTCATAACGATATTATCCTTACTTACCTTATATTAACACTATCCAATAACAACATAATCAGAAATGTTTTCCAAAGAGCAATTCTATGATACTGAGAGAACTCGTGATCTTATTTGATCGAATAATTTAACTTAAAATAAGATATAACTTAAAATAAAAAATTGTTTTTGTAATTCATCTTTTAAAAAATTAAATAAATAACATTGACTTAATGAACAATTAATTATTGTTTTGATGAAATTTCATCAGAATTTGGCATATTTTTGCAATGAAGAAAATAGTATTGTCATGATATAACGATCTTTGTTCCCAATCGCCACCCCTGGTGTAATGTGCTTGTTCATCACTTACTTTATAGCGCGACTCCATATATGCCATATACTTTAAAGCCGCTATTAATATCTTAGAGTATATTTAGCTCTGAATGGAGAAGAGTATACGACTCTTCTGGAGTTGCATTCTCGACGGTACGCTGTCTACTGCGTCCAATTTGCAATCATTGTGTCAACGGTCAACGACCATTATCAATAACGTATCATAAAAAGCTAACGACAAATTTACATTAAATATTAAACTTTTATTTAACACATACATGACTCACACAAAATAAAAGCGTCTTTCTTATTTGCCTTAAATAGTACTTTTTTTATTATCCATTGAGAGAAAAATACTGAAATAGTGAAACCATATGAAAAAAACTTGCCAAAAATTAAAGTATTTTTGGTTGTTGTTATTTATATAAATACCAGTCACCGAAGGGTAAAGCGGTTCGTCTGTTTCGTTCAAGCGACATCCTGTTTCTCGTTTATTTCAATTTTATTTCTTGGGGCTATGAGCAGTACCTAATTATTTAGCAGAAAGAACGCTGAAGTTTGTACAAAATGTAGAGAAACAAAGGTTGAAACACTATGCATGAATGACAAAAATTAACATCTAAGTTTATTCAAAATTTGCACAAATTTGTAAATTTGATAAAATTAAATATTCAAATGAAACAAATAGCAAATAAAAAAACATATCTGTTAATTGTGATCAATTTGCAGAATAACATTGGTAAAATAACATGAATTAAAAACATTCCTATCGAAAAGTTTGCATCAAAATTCTAAATATGACAGAATTGAATAAACAATAACTTGCAAAATAATTAAGCATTTATTTAAACATATTTTACATCAGTTTCACTTTATTTTAAATATTCAGTTTGATAAATATTTCAAATGTGCAGAAGCTTACAATTTTTCTACTTCAATACCTACATATTTTAAATGCTTTTTAAACTTTCATGTATAACTTTATTGTCACTTCGTTGTTCTGTTTTGAAAAACACATTTTTCAACTGCTACGTTCTTTTAATATTTCCGCATGAAAAATTTATTTATGCAAACTTGAGCTACGAAACAAAATGTATAAATTAATTGCATTGTACATTAAAAACGTTTAAACTATTTTATTTTCAACATATCAAATGTGAATCATACAATTTCTCTTTTTTATTATTATTACAAATAATAAAAAATATTTGAATTTGAAATACTAGAACAGTAATATCATGTATACTACTTTTTAATTTACACTGAATGAAATGCATATGAATAAAACAAGTAACAAAACAAAACCGAGGTTGAAAAAGTTGAAGTTGTCGAACTATTAATTAAATTTGCTTGCACAATGAACTATAAAAATCATAAAAGAATAAAATACATCCAAACATTACAATCGCTTGTGGAATCTCCAACTTAATTAATCCAGCTTCCGAAAATCAACAAGAGCCATGACGCACTGTTTGTTTCGTTGTTGTAAACAAGACTTGTTTATGCTTTCATGCAAATAAGTTGATAATTTGTAAGTGATACTGTGTTAAATTGTGAAAATAATTCAGTACCCGACAGGGCCAAGTACGAGCGACAGTTGCATGTTTTAATGTAGAGCAGAAGCTGGGGCGTGTGGATTAAGGGTCCATTAGATTCAGAAGTTGGATCGCAATGTGCCAAGAAAACGTGACTCCTTGTTGAAGATCGTAAGACACAGACGACGCATATATGTATATTAAAAACGAGTCACCCGGTATAACATGCACGTAGGCACAGTTACATGCGTATACTTCACAGACGGCGAACCGTTGAAGAAGTCGCGATATATTTTAGTAACGTAGACATTCGCCCGAATGCGTTTCAGGTATGACGAGTACCACACGTTTCATCTCATATTTAGTCTCGGTTCTAAATTCCAACTTGACATTCATAACATTTACATAATACATACCAAGAAAATGAAATTATAAATTTAACCGTGACGCTTTTTAATTAAATGTAATCACAGTTGCTTATAATAAATTACACTTTACTATTACATTTTTAGTTTAATAATAAATTAAAACCTTTGTATTTGGCATTTATGATATGGCTAGACAATATTAAGTAAATTGTTTTAATGAAACAACTTTTTCATTAAAGATAGGAAAGAATAAATTATTACATTTTGTTGTGCAGAATAACTATTAATTTGTAACAAATTGCTACATATAATTTTAATGCCCTTTTGTATTTTAATATTAAAAAAAGTATAGTTTTTTAATATACGTTTTGTATTAATTTCATGTAATTAAGAATTAAGAATTTCGTTACACAGTTACATATTGGTTTTGACTTAAAAGTCACAATATAATTTCATAAAACAAGCATAAATAAGAACAGTCCTATATTGAGTAATAAAGTATATACTGTATAAGATATTAGGAATAAAAATTACTTCATAATGATTAATATACTTTCTTATACGAGTTTTTTTCACATTCTTGCATTGAAAAATGTTGGAATCGTGTATGACATTTCTTTAATAATACAAAAACGTCTGAGTTATTACCATTTCACTATTCGTCTTTGTGCAGTTTTTAAATGTCATTGTACCATATCTAATTTATTTGATTTTTTCCTAAAAAAATAGCTATATATTATAATGTTGTGTCATTAATATATCACCTGATTTTCAAAAACATTATAAAATAATAACTTATAATAATTCCTTTATAACATTTCTTCTGACTTGAAAATTATATACAATAAAATTATCTTTCACCCAGTAGTGAAGCAAATGAAATAGAAGCTAATATTTGTCACTCGTTCTATCGGTGAATCAAATAGATTGGGTCATGGACCACAATATCGGTCAATTCGACGAATCAGACGAGCTTCTCGCACATCTCGCGAGCTCGGATGATGAGATGATTGTTCGGTTGATGAAAGCCGATGGAGTTGCTGACAATGAGAGTGTTGCCAAGGCTTAAATCCTGCGCGAGTGTCTGATAGTGTCAGATCAGAGCAAGTATGTCTCATCCGTTTTAGAATGATTATCTTTCTCATCCAATCATGTGCTTCTTTCTGTTCAATAAATTTCACTTCCTACAAAATTTTTGATTCAATTTCATCAAGCCTCATCAATTGTCGAAATTATCTTTAATTTAATCTTATAATTATTATTATAATAATATATTACAAATATAAATATACAAACTAAATAATGTGTAAGATTACAAACTAGTAATATATATTTTTAAATGTCAAAAATATATAAGATTTATTATTATACTAATATAAAGTAAATTATAATTAAAGTTTAATTTTAGATGTACCATTTATCATTGTGACACTTGCCTTAGCTGTGATTTTTCGTCTGGACATGGATACGATAATCCCGTGGTTACTTTTTCTTAGATCCATAAGTCCGCGAAATCTTGTGATTCGTCGTTATTCTTCACGTAGCATCTAAAAATGCCAGCAAATGCAGCTGGAGGAAAAATGCCACCCTTATCTGAGAAATGGCTTACCGTAAATAATCCAACGTATCGCTCAAGGATACGACCACTTGCATATAAGTTGATACTACGTATCTTGTCAACATATAAAATGCAAAATAATTTAGAGGAATCATCTCAAAGATACTTCTGAATGTTACACTCCATTTTGCTGACTATTTTCTGTATAATTTATCATATCAGTAGAAAAGTTTTATTTAAATGTTATCAACAATAATTTCGGGTTCGAAAATGAAATAAACATTTTATTTACAATCGGTTATTACGATTTCTTTTTTTATTAATTCGGTTGTAATATTATAAAAAATGCGTATCTTATTACGTATACAATAAATTCGATTCAATGTACATATTCACAGTTCTTTTTACATTCACTTCTTTCATTCGCTTTTTATAACAAGTTCATTAATTTTTTTTTCATCAATATTACACATTCACGACATACCATACACAACTTTTTATATTATAAACTTTTAATGGCACAAAACATAACGCGCAACTGTTTTCTTCGTTTAATTTCAACAAAATTTGGATTTGTTGCGTTATTAGAAACGATAGTCGTAAAAATTGAAATATACTGTTCGAAACACACGTAGGCACAACTCTTTTCAAGCGCCGGCAGCTGCTACACAGACTTGTAGGTCGACTCGATTTGCTCGTCTTACATTCTTCCGTACACATATATATGATTCGATCGTTTTACTCGAAAAAAGACAAACGAATACGTCTGTTAGTATATTTTCCACAGAATTTTCGATTTTATGAAAACATTTCTGAACGATTTAACCTTAGTCTAAATCTAAACAGAAATATCTTTCGTTATGTAAATACGAATGCCAAAAACTATAAAGACAGACGGAATAAAGCTGGAAACGAAAAAGAAGAAAATAATACGATGTAACAAGTTAAGAACAAAGACTGAGTAGAATATTTTCAAAGCTCTTAGCACTAAAATAAACGTGCCAAATTGATGGTCGGCTGAAAATTTCGGAAAAAGGAAATCAATCAGTGATAACACACTTTTCGATCAAACGTTTGACATTTATTCGAGTTTGTATAAACAATTCCTATAATATGTAAAAAAACTGATCTAATACGTGCTATATAATAAATGTTCTTTGGAAAATTGTGATTTGATGACACTTTATAAATAATAAATTTACAGTAATGCAATACATGTGCCATACGAATGAAACAATCCTTCACGCAAACAAATCGGCTACCTTTATCATTCAATGCGGTCGGACGTACGATAAACTTTCGTTATGACCAATGTTTCGAAACCACTCAACCGTCGCTCTTTCGCGATAGGAAAAACGAAAAAAAAAATGCAAAAACCAAGATTAAAGAAGAGGAGTATAAAAAGTAAAATTTAAACAAGGTCTACTTTGTCTTCGTTTGTAATGCTTTTGGCACATAATTGTCCGTTGCTAATTTATACACTAAAACGTCACTGTAGTTACATTAATACTTCTAAATAACAATATTATAATATTCGTCGTGTTCCAATAAAATAATAATTAATTAGTTTATCACAGACAAACCGTGTAGGCATCGTTGTCGAATGCAATACTCCCTGTCCGATGCTTTGAATTCCGAACAACGTTTCCTTCGACCGCAGCCTTGAAAGACCAAATTAATTTGGCCGATCTTTGTTGAAGTTCACGATCAATTAACATGTCGTTTAAGTCTTTGAGGGTTTGTTAATTGGGTTAGGTACCCGCTAAGGGGATGGTGCATTCTGCATCTTGGTCTGGTTTCGTAGGCAGAGGACGGTTTGCCATTTTGCTTGACGCCATCAAACTTTGGGGCTCTGACAACTCGGAATATAAATGCGTTGTAGCGTCTGCATCGGCATACTCAAATAACAACGAATTTGGCCTCTTGCCGTTCGTATTGGTTTTAGATCCACCAAGTATACTTTCACCTATAGACTTGAGAAAGTTTAGCGACTTCGTCTGACCTTTACCAGAAGTGTCATTGGTTTTGGATAGATCCTCTTGAATAACAGAACCATTCCTGTCTTCCTGAAGTCGAACGACAGAGTTAGGTTGTGCATAATGTGATGTCGATTCGATGTTTGCAAGAATCGGATGATTGTTAAGTCTGCTGGTACTAGGAACTGTTTCATCACCAGGTAATTCTGCATAAAGATGATTCTGGTCATTGACCCTTTGATCCCTAGGTTCAGCATACTCAACTATCTGTGGACGGCTTTTAATGGTGTTTGGTAATAGCTTTTCCAGCGACGGAATTTTTGTTCCAACATTTACTGAAGACTTAGTTCCTAGTCTATGTTTCTTTACTCTAGGCCTAATAATATCATAAGCATTTTCTTCTTCATACTCCGCTACTGAAAGTCTTCGTTCATTATTATTATTGCAGCTTTCCTCAACTTTAATTAAGTCATATAAATGTTCTATAATATCCCTAGCTTGACCATAATTATCTGGATCGTTTAATTTCTCTTGAAGATCTCGAAGATATTCCTCAGTAAATTCTTCTGGTAATGTTTGTGTCGCTTTGTTTTCTGAATATGCGTAAACCGCCTCAGCATTTTCAGTTTCAGCTTCCTCCAAGTTCGCTGTTTCTGGTTGTGTTTGTATATCAATCACCCTAATTTCGGGTTGAAAACCTGTATACTCATGAACACTCAACCTTGATATAGATCTCGCAGATGTCGCTGCAGTCATACCACTAGTTGGGGAAAACCAAGAATGTGTGATCGAGCCGGAAGTTATTTTAGGGCACACACCTCTCCGTCTCATGTATAGGATACCGGAAGTTAAGATTACTATTACAACTGAAAATACAGCAACAACACAAATAATGATAATAAGTCTTTTTTCTCGTTCCAATTGATCCGGGTCACTCATCTCGACATCGAAGTACCCTTTGTGTCGGGGATAAATATGAGGACCGATGCTTGGAGGACTTGAACTTGGCTGTGGTCTAGGTTTAGTTCTTGTACAATTGATATGTCGATTGTTGGAACATACTGCTCTTGTATAGTTTCCTATACTCAAATGACCTTCTGGCAAACTAAAGCAACTGCGAAGGAGATCATCGACAATGCAGTAACTTGATCCAAGCATCCAAGACATAGAGTCTTTGTTACCAGTGACCTTAACCATCCATGCATCGAGGTTACACTGGCATACTTCCTTGAAATAATTTTTGCTAACGTGAACGTTGCTCACTTTCTGAGGAACTGTAGCAATAAAATTGAGAGAATTATCGAAGACTTGGTGCAGATGGTTATTGGAAAATGAGAACTCATAAGACGGTACGGTATTGGCAGTGAAGTTTACGGAAATCGCGTTAGATTCTAGTCGCTCGAAGCTATTGAAATCGATAACTATATTGTTCAGTTGATCTAACATGATAGCATTTTGTCGTATGTTTCGGAATTCATTGTTATTGAGTGCCACCGTTGCTACGGAGATAGAAATGGCGCAGCTTTCCAATTCCTCTATTCTAAAAATAAATAATTATTTAATTGTCAAGTGATATATGTTCTATCTTTTGGATGCGTTAGCTTGATTATATATTTACATGTTAATTACCTCGAATATTGAACAGTTAGATTGTTAGCTCCTGCTTTGAAAGCTCCACTTCTAATAGTTCCAAATTGTACGTCAACAAATTCAAGACTGCTAATTAGCATTCTGTCGTTGAAGGCGCCTGCTTCGATCTCAGATATAGTAGCATTGCTAATTATCACGCGCAAGATGTTCATCGCACAGAATGCATCTTTTTTAATTCTATCCGTTTTGAAGTCATCCATGCGCACCTCGGCTGCCACAGAAGGAAATACTGCTGTTGGCAATTCCGGTATTTGTACTTTTTGGAACAATATCTGTAAAATTTTTATACAATATAACATTAATATCTATAATTAAGGAAACTCAAAATTATTAACTGCAGATACACTATTTAATTTAATATTATCAAATCATGTCACGTTGTAATACTAAATTTCATATATTTATATAAATTTTCATATAAAGAATAAATGTAATTATACACATTCATATATCTACACGATATGATACTTTATATTATTATATATTGACGATCTCGAGAATCCATAAAAGTTTGCATACATTAAGCAGCTGTTTGAGAGCATCTTTTGTATGCGCATTTTAATAAATATTTCGAGAATTATAATTAAACACCTGATGCCATATTGTATCTCATAAGAACGTGTGAAAGTTCAATTGAAAGGAAAAATTGTTACATTAAGTCATTAAGTCATGCAGGAAATTAAAGTCTATCAGCTGCTGTCGAAAAAATAAAGTAATATTTGAGTGGTAGACATCTATAAAAGTCATGCATAGTAATTATTCAAATTTTTATTTCACCAACCTTTGTTGCTGGTCCGTGACGCCCATGCTGAGGTGTTTCAAATTTAAAGGCATTGCTCGACAACTCTAATTGGGTTACATCTCTGATACTAATTTGCAACAACCAGGAGAAAGCATTGGGTTTAATCCTGACTTGTTTGCAACGTGATATCGCCACACTCAGAGGTCCTTTGCTGTTTTTAAACGCGTGGCTATCGATAACGAGCTCACCGCAATCGGATATTTCTAGCAAAGGATTCGGTGCGCTCATATTTTGGAAGGCCTGTTTGTTTGCCACCACTGTGTAAATACCGGACACATGAACGCGTTTCAACTGGTTTCCGCCAGAAAATGCGCCTGATTGAATCCGTAATTCTCGGCAATGCGACACATCGATTTCCATCGTGTCTTCCGGTATGGTTCCTTCCAAGAGTTCAACGTTCTGAAAACAAAATTTAAACATTACTTTCTTATTCTTTTAACATTTTACTTTTTAAATAAATGAATCAAAATATATAATAAATTTATCACTTTAATTTTCGTTAAATATTTAAGTCAACATTAAAAAAAGCTCAACAAAGAAAAAAACGCGTTCATTAGCAAGCTGCATTTCAATGTAACTGCTGAAATGAAAGTTTTGTTTTAGTAGGCGATAAATTGATTCGATACTTTGTTGCTTTATTTAAGAGATACGTTCGCTACTTTTCAGTTAAAACGAGTATTTTCATCGCTAAACGACGCCATTTGGAGTCATTGGATGTTGTTTGTGCGCTGAGAAATAAAGAAAACCAGGCGCTCTTCTCAAACGAGTCGAAAAACCGTACGTTTTGGCGCCTTCCGCTCACAAAAAGTACTCGTGAAACGTGAGTCGATTGACGAAGCAGTCCAAATGATAGACGAATATTTTGACAGATTTTTTTATCCTTTTTTTTCTTTCATAAATACTATCTAATTCACGATCGATGTTTCGTAAACAAATATATCAGAGACTTTATCGAATGTTTGCATGTCTTTGAACGTTATGGCCAATACAAATTGGGCTGCTATTATTAAAAATAATACAAATATAATCTCACAGTATATAAACGTAAAAAGTTCTATTTCAATGAAACTGCAAAAATAGCATGGTAATTTGTTTATGTATTCTAAAATGAATTTTAACTTTTTATGATATGATTATGACCTCTAACTTTGTTAAAACAATGTTTACTTAATTTTTTCATGATGTTATTTGTCAAATGTCAAGTTCTTTAAGACGCCGCTTCCTTGCTGTTATTTTAGTAACAAGGAAGTCTTGCTTATTTTAAATGGTAACGTAAAAGAATCGTCATTCGTGTTCTTTGTTTGGAAACGTGCAAGCTATGTGAGGTGAATATACATTGGAACGCAAGTACATGCATACACCCACATACACGTGCAGACAAATCTAAAGTTACACGTCTTTATTACGCGATATGGATTGTTATTACCAGTAGTTTCGTGTGATCGCTATCATTCTCAAATTATAATCAAGACGCTAAACGACATTGAATTGCGACTTATTTTCATGGTCTGAAATTTTATTCATATAACTTATCGTTAACATAACACCATGTTGAATATTTATTATTTTCCTTTAAAAAGAAACTATATTACACTTCAAAATACAGAAGTCAAATTTATTTGATTTTATCCGAAACTTAATAATCGTTTAAAATGAATAAAAATATATTTATCATTTTTGAAAAGTGTTTCGTTATTCATTGTTTTTGGAACAAATCATTTTAAACTTGCGAAAAGATTTAAAAACATTTTATATATTCAAGACAAAATCAGCTGAGACATTTTGGTGGAAAACGACCTGAATATCACTCTTGAAGTGAACTTGGGTTGAGAAAATCGCGAAGAATGCAAATTGCACGAGAACGACGAGGATGGATTTCAGAGCTCAGTCAGATTTCGAATAATCCAAGCACGAGTCCAAGCAACGCTCAACTCTAACGTGATCTGACAATCAACTCGAGAGTTATCTTCTCCTCTCGTATTCGCGGGAGCGTAAGTCACGCGCTTTGCCTTCCTCGGCGCAGATTAGTTTCCAAGATTACTTTGTCGGTTATCTTCGAAGACGCTTCCGGTAATGATATCCAGCTGGCTTCGACTGTATTTATACTTTCTTCAAACATTATTACACTTTATTATTTTTTGCTACGTGCTCGAAATTCAGTTTATTGAATATGTTTCTTTCTCGGTTGAAATAGTTTGCGAAAGTTTTAATGCGCCATGCATACTTCAAATAACATATCCATAAATATTAATATATGGATAAAAGATCTTAAATATCTACCGGACGTTACATAATTTATATATATTACATTTCTTTTTATGATTACATGAACAAAATATTTCTTTATTCTTGAATCAATAAAGTAAAAGTAAAAATACATGCTTTAATGGAAAAAGCGTTCGTTAATTGTTTGTTTGAGTTTCAATTAAAAAGGTCACTGTTAAATGACGGGAAAAATGATTCATTTCAGCATGAAATTTCGCAATGATTTCGTGTTAATAAATGGTCAAACATTCATCATTAATAAATGTTTGCATGTATAAGTCGACCTGATTATTTGTTGTGCAAAACCTCATGCGTGAGTCATTAAATACAAAAAATCTATATTCCTGCGGCTCGTTGCAGATGTCGAGTACTGTACAACTGGTAAACTTAACCTAAATAAAACCGTTTATGTTAGTCAAACAAGTAAGTGGTAGCCACTGTTCCTTCGTATCACGGAAAATTGTCTTTGAACTAAAAAGAAATTTAATGGAATCCAAATACAGAAAATATTTATATGTGATTCGGGAAATATTTACACTCCGTATGTTACGTCATAACGACGTTAGTGTTTACATTCCAAGTTTGCTCGACCGATCTCACCCTTAAAGTCCATTCCTGTGAGATTTACATGCGCTCACAGTATACTATCTTCTCATAACAACAGAATGCTGTACTAGCTTGTTTACCACCGTTGGTCATGCCTTAAAATTTCGCGCAGAATAATTTAGTAATACTTTTAAACGAAAACAATTTTTAAGAATTTCGATATCTCGGAATTACGTGATTATGAAATTATATAATCATTCAATTTAAATACAGATAACATTATAGTAAAGATTAATTTCTTTCCATATTTTAGTAAGTCATTTTTACACAGAATACTTCCGATGTTTAGACTCATGAATATGACAAAACATTTTTTTCCGAACAATGTGTTCAGAATCATAACTAAATGTCCTATCATCGAGCTTCTGAGGTATGAGAGTTTCACGCACTTCTGAGTTGCTTCTCATTCACAAGCAAGGCTTTACCAGGGATTAACTTCCTTGAATGTACTCGGCACTAATCTTCTAATACCTCGATACTTTGGTCGGTTTCTAACTAAAGAGGATTTTTCGCACGTTGCGTCTGTTACTTTCTCAATTAAATGGACCACTTGTCATTGTCGTGTATATTTCAAACGAAATACGTAAAAATCAGAAATGTCAGATTAGTGGATATTATTAAAAGACTACGATTAATGCCTGCGTGAGTACGGTTAATACGTGTTTATCAACACAATTGGAAAAATGATGGTTTGAGATCAGCTTTCAAATTATAATGATTGTTTGAAAGCTATTAGGTGTTCACATTGATTATCAAGTTACAGCGCGTCAAATGAGGAAAATTATTGTGGTGATTGCTTTGATGTCTACGGGCGAATGAATAAATCAACGATCAGATTGTATTGATCAGAACAGTTAATGTTTTTGAAAAATACTCAACAAATTCTAGACATTTTAAGAATTCAAACTAATTTGAATAAAACATTATAATAAAATAATTCGCGACAAACAACAGTTTAAAATAAAATCTGCACAGAAAAGAATAGATTCTGTTACAACGTATATATTATTACTTCTATGTAAAAACGAACATTTATCATAATCAAATTAGTTTTTTCCCTCCAAAAAAACCAGACTAATTATTACAGTCTCAAACTTGTATCTAAAAAATCAGTTTACATAATAATTGTCCAATAAATCCTTGGATACGAAAAAAGTAGTTAAAAAAAAACTTGATTCAACGTCATTTATCGTGCAAATATCTCAACAGCGCGTGGAAATCGCGCATGTTTGTTTTCTTCGCATTTGCGTGTTACCGGCGCGGTTCTATGACGTATAATTTGCAGCTCCATTTCGAGCGACAAGTTTACCTTGAGTGCAGCACGCATCGGTCAGAGAAGTTGCCACATCAATGTTGAAACTCTTTCAACCATGGCTCTGTACAAAAGACGAGAATGGTGAGACCATGATTGTTCAAGTGTATGGCCAGTTCGTCTTACTGATTGTCATACTACTATACTTCTATTGTCATTTATGATTAATATTCAGATTATGTGCAAGAATGACTACTTGATTATAAGTTTTGTAATTGTATAATCTGTCGCTGTACACTTAAAAAGGCGTCGCAAATATGGTTATATATTAAAATGCGTTGTGTATTCATCAAACAAGTAATTATTTGATGTGATAATACTTGTTTATACATAGCTCACCCACCGATTAATGATTATTGTTTAATGATGGGAACTTGTAGGCGATTTAAATCGCAAAGGAAGCGTAGATGCCTGAGGCGTTAACAATACGTGTTTAGACGTTCGCTGGATAATCGGAAACACCATCTGGAATTCTCTTTTAATCGGTTATTTAGAAAAAAAGGAATGATCGCTCAACGAAGATTGTTTACAAAATGAAGAATATACAATTTGAAATTCAAAAACATTTTATTAAAGGTTTCAATAATTCCATCATTTTTGAATGATGGCAAAAGAATGAAAGCAAATATATGAAATAATCGTGATTTTGTTAATTTGGTGTTACTTTCTAAGTGATTATTAAAAATGTAGTATATCATCAATGTATTAAAATTTGTTGGTCAAAGTTGATGTAAAATAAATTATTTCTTGTTTATCACATTTCAAATTCCATATTTGATTTCTTATCTTAAGTATATAGCTTTGAACAAGAGTCTCTCTATTGAATAGATTCTTAAGATAAATTATGACCAATAATAATTATGAAAAAAATGTTTTCAATATATTATATCATTATTTATGTAAAATAATGTAAAAATGAAGACAATATTTGATATTTTGTTACAATAACATTTAAAATGCAAAGTAATTTATTAATTGTAGTCCCTTAAAACATGTTTGAAAATAAAATAATTATCATACTACATTTTTTCCTATTATTAACATAATATCATGTCATACTCGTGTTGTGAAAATAATAACACAGGATGTTCCTATTAATCAAAAGCCACTATAAAGTGAACGAACTTTCAAAAGGCCAAACCATAGGAGTTATCGACCATTGCACAATAGTCAAACTCGGAATGATGAATCAAATCTAATTATTTATGAATGTAAATTTTTCCAGAACATTATATTCACTACAAAATGTCTGCTCGCATCTCAATGAAAGGACAGGTTAAAAATTAAAATTTTACCAAGCAATAACTGGAAATAAACAACCTTGCAATAGCATGACTAATGTTCCCTCTAAGAATCTAATCGCGTCGATCCTATCTCATGTCCGGGGAAAAAAGAATAATCCTTTATGTGTAAGCCAAGTATATAACAATCGTTGATATATCCTCCAACGACTGTCGAGGAATCGAATTGATCGTATAATACTCTCTTTGACGTGTATGGAGGTCAAGGAGCCACTCAGTCTCATGTCACACTTCCCTCTGAAAGAAAAAAATGTTCATTCGAGAGATTAACACGAGACATAAAAAAAAGAACAAGATAAAGCGAAAAAACACTAAAAGCGTATCTTAATCGCTGTCTCGGCTTTCGGGCGATGAGTGAGTGAAAATTTATTTGGAAATGCGGAGTCTATTTCAGCTTAGCCGCACAAAGAGTACGCCAGAGACGACACCTAAAACCCACCGCAGCTGCTGCAGTTGCAAATTAATTTCGGTGGCCGGTGGATGGTGGTTTTGGCTACGCGCCATGGTAACTCCTGGCACATTTACCAACAGATCGCAATGAAGAAGGACGAGGTGAGGAAGACGACATCGAAAGTATCACTCGGTCGAGACTGTTCACATTCCTCCTATTTACATAGAATACGTAGTTTTAGAATGGGAACAAATCCGTGGTCGAGAGAATACAAATGGAACAGTCGAACACAGCATCCAAGAAGTTGCAGATGAGAGAGTTCATTCATGGAAATGCATTGAGAAAAAAGATAGTCACAACTGTACTTTTTTACTAATTTTGTGGGTTCTTGGAAATGTAGAGAAAAAACCAACGTCTTTTGCTGTAAACTTTCATCAGAAATAATACATTTAATTTTAAGTTTCACATATTGCGCTAATACGTGTCGCAGAATGCGAACACGATGACATCCATGACAGCTATTTTGATTGTCTGCGGTTGATTTCAGTTTTATTTACCGTTGAATGTCATTGTATAATAGAGGTTTGTATTAAACATATTTGTATAGAATAAGATGATATGCAAAAGTACAAAAAATGATTTGTTTAACTCGTATCAATAAACCATATTGTTAATATTGATTTAATAAAGGGTGTTTGCAGATTCAACAAATCAGGTTTTATATGCATAAATCAACAGTGGTTTAACAAGTTATATAAGATCATATGTGACTCATATAATTTCTATTTATCAGAATAAAATATGCGTATTTTGTTAAAGATTCTTTTGAAAAAAAGATTCATACATTCACAATATTAATTACAAGACAGATTACTTAAAGAAGATGAATTGAAACATCAAACTGTTTGTTTTAAATAACATTGTAACAGCATACTTGAACGAGATATGCATCGAAAAATACTTTTCAAGCATAAATGTGGGTTATAAATTATCAATAAATAAATCACGTCTATCCTAATACCAGTATTGAAAGGGATATTAGACCGTATTACCTGACGGGTCTTGCCAGACTTACGATGGTTTCTTGAAGTTTATTGGGGTTGCGTGTCGCGTCTAACGCCAATACTCCATTCGACTGGAAAATAAACAGCGTAAAAAAAGAATGAATGAGAGAGAATATAAGTATGAGAAAAAAGCTCTCGGGCTGAAAGCAGAATAAACGCCTGTGGCCAGAAAAGAGGCAAGAAAAAAATGATAGCGCGTAGGATAAAATTTATCGACGATAAACATCGAAAAATATAACCGTACGAAGAAAGAAGTGAATAAAATGGCGACCGAAAATTTAGGAGCCATGGAAACTGCGAAAGATCGTCGTCGTTGCGCTTTTCCTTTTGCGCGCCGAGACTTTCCGGCAGACATCGAAGCTCGGCGAATTATGCGGTTGCGAGTGAATGCTTAATCAAGCGAATAAATAATTAAACAGCAGCGTACGACGCGGGATGAATATAACGTGAAATCGTGACCCTACTACGAGCCGCGAGTCACAACTCTTAAATTGAGGCTGGCTCGTCGCCAGCCCCCAAGATCGCATTGAACATCTTTGACATTTTGCGAAATTAAAGAACCACTTTTCGCAAAATTCGCATTCATTTCGCGCGAATTGTACACGAGTCAGTGATTTTCATTTTGATTAATCGAAAGTGTTCTTTAGTTTGACTTTAATCGCTAAAATGTGACTCGTTTTCTTAAGGGACTCAATTATTCATTCAAAATAACGTCGGATTGTGATCATGACATTTTTACTTTATTTTAAAGTAAAATTTAAATGCTATGAGATCAGTGCATTTAAATTTACTTTCTGAATTAACTTGCGCTTTATTTATGACTATTAAACTACTAGAATTTCTATGTTAAAATAATACTTTGTTTAAATTAAAAACGTTGAATCATTAACGATAATCTTGTTATCACACAATAATAACCCGTATAGTTCTATAAGCAGTTCTATGAATAAGTCAGATAACTAAAAATACAAAAACAATATTAAAATTTGTTAATTTTATGGCAAATATTATCATATTAAAACCATAATCCATTAAATTTCTTATTCGTCTATTCGAATAAAGCAAAAAAGTTACAACTATGAAAAATTATAATGTCTGATAATACAATTACTTGTACTCTAACAACGCAGTGAATGCACGGAATAACCGAACAAAAGCCGCATAATTACGCAGCCCATCGAAGATAAAATAAAAATGGAGGTTAAGCGTGCGCGGATACACAAATGCAACATTTAATGTCGGTGCAATTATATTTATTAACCTTTCCATTAAGACTACGAATAAGATCGCGTTTAAGTAATTGGATTAAATCGTACATTGTTTATATAATTACAGGCACACTACTGGCGATGTATCCGCGCGGACCGATCATTATTCGAGCCCAAGTTTGGAAGCTCTATTGTCGATTGTGAGAAACGAATGAACTATGCGTCATTAGAGATAACGTTGTTATCGTCCGGGATGATTCAAAACTTTCGTAATCCGAGAGTCGGTGGGTGTGTGCGCGCGACTTCGTCACAAACACACGAAGCGAACCGAAACAAAGCCAAAAGCAAACAACTGCGTTGAAAGTCAAAACCGCGAGGGAATTTCAGAACAAGAATTTCACGGTAATTCACGGTTGAGAAAATCGTTCGTGGTAGTTTTCAAGACGAGAAAGCGGTCGTAGCTTCTGTTGGCTATGAGCGGTGCGAAGCTCTCTTCTTCATTCGCATTCACAAATTCACAAGTTTGCGTCTTCCAAAAGGCAGCCAAGAGCATCGCACATCAACACACCGTATCCGCCAATTTCGCCTTACCGCTTTTATCCTCTTTTTAATTGCTTTCTGTTTTACCATACATTGCCAGACACCTCGAATTAATATTCCGTAATTTCTACTCCGTTAATTAACTCCTTTAATATTTTCCGCACAAATTCGTGACAGTATATAAAGAAACGAGTTTTGTTTGTGACATATAAACTACAAGTTTTTGATACTTGCTAAGCTTTAATATAAAACATTGCAATTTGAAAACTTTTAATAACTTTTTATATTAAAAATTATTTTCTAAACAATCTAAACTAAAAAGATAATTTAGAATAATAGGTATGATTCATTCAACTTATAAAAAAATACACTTTAATTATTTAACCTTCTAACATGTGTGAACATATAAATATAATTTATATATATTTTCTCAAAACAAAAGATATTCGAACCTGAAGGTTTATGCAGTGCAATTATTAAATGTGCCATAACTAAACGATGTGACATTTCCACGTTATTAGATCACGGAAATTGGATATTCTTATGGTAACGTTATACGTTTAGAAACATGATCTCATCGCGGCTCAATTTGACGGAAAATATACTTAATTTAACATTTTTTTATTCATATTAAAGGATTATACGTGGAATTGTCAAGAGCATGTTATGCAACGGGATATATATCAGATTAACCAATTGATTTTCCTATCAAAAAGTCGACGTATTTCCGTATACGTAATGAAAAGTCTGCTGAATTATTCATCTCAGTGTATATTCTTACTGTTTTAAATTTTGCAAGAGAAATCATTACAAAGCTATTTATCGTATTTACAGTGTGTGCCATATTTCAAAGTTTTCGAAAAATATTCTCACGTAAACTCACAGGTGGAGTATTGCTGGTCTTTAGAGACAAGCATTGCCGCTCGCTGCTTTTTCAAATTTACTTCAGCGTATTTGCCGAGAGAATTTTGTCTTGAATTACATTCACACTCGAACGTTATATTTTTCCACTTCTCCATTCTAATGCACGACCCCGCGGAGCAATAAAATAAAAGGTTTTTGTTAAAATGTGACGCGCGACAGGTCAAATATATTTTCTTCTAAAACTCAAAATAACTGTATCTAATAAATTTAACGATGTCCGGATAAATATTTTATGATCTTATTTGAATATTTAAATTTCAAAAGCAACGTAACCTATATGTCACTAAACTTACATGTGATGTGGAAGAGATTTTGCCTTATAATCGAATTTAATTAAACTATTTGCTAGGTTAATTTGCATGACTTAATATGATTATTTAATTGATTCAAGCTAAAGCGAATAAATGTTGTTCTAATTACATAAAGTGTTTTATAATAAAATAAACCGAGTGTTTAATATCAATTTACATACGTGCACTTTACATTTCAATTTTCTTAAGAGTTATTCTCGATTTTTGCGAAAAATGTTGTCCTGAGTGTAACAATTCTTCCAATCTTTGGAGTTCAATGTACAGACGATGTTTTGTTCGTAGTAAGAAACTGACATTATTCGGACAGAACATGTCAACTAGTGTGAGTTCATACTTGTCATTGTACGCGTGAATGTATGTATCTGGGAATGCACTTTAGATGGTTCAGACACCTCTTATCGTCTGTTAGTACGTCTTGAAAGATGGATGAGAAACGATTTGTTACACTTTCGTGAATTTACTTAAAAATTTGTATGATTTCACAAAACGAGATCGTTCATCTGAATTTGAAAGTCCAGTTCATTTTTGTGCTTATGCAAATTTTGTTTATGATTTCAGATTATTTTGTAAAAATGACGCGGTTTAACGAAGAAAAACTGAAGTGCAATGATTGTTATCCAAAAAAATGTATATTTGAATTGTTAATTAGCTTAGCGGAAATTCGAGCAAAAATGTAGATAAAAAGTAAAAGAGTCATTTCTTCTTATGCATAACTCGGGACTCGTCCTCTCTATGACTATAATCATACTTAAATTTATACGACACGTTTGGTCCATTTAATATGCGTTAACGTGTTTCTCATAATTTCGATAATTAATTAAAGATTTCATGATAAGTTATGCAATCTCTTTTCAAATTAGTTGGCTTTTTTATTACTTTTGTTATTTTTTAATTTATTTACATACTAAAGATATGCACAAAAAACTGCACATCGTTTCAATAACACTTATAAAGCTCATCCATATATGATATCACAATATCACGAAACATTGATGAACGTCCTCATCGGACGTTTTCAAAATCAAAAAGCAATTTGCGATACTTGATTTTCTATGAATTTCTAATAATCCAATTTGCGACGTAATTAGGCACGATATTCGTAATAATATAAATGTTTCAGATTATGTGGTGAAATTATTTATCTGATTGTGAAATGACAAAATTACTCATGCTCGGTCGCTGGAAACCAGTTGTTGCTTGCTCCGTGTGAATTGCGCAGGGTTAACTGGGTCGCCGTGCCGCGGTAATTCATTTAATTGAAACATACCGTTGAGATAGGGTGCAATTTATTAAGTGCAACTCACGATGAGTCTCCGGTTATATGCCAATCGAATACACGCTTTTTTAGAAACTCGTACGCTCATGTCTAAACTCGACGACGAATTGTTGCCACCTTCTGAACAAATATCGCGCATTTGTCATACCTAAAGCTCAAAACGTGTTCGCGTGTCACTTTATACCTTAACCAGTTCACAATGAGAATCGACGAGCACATTTATTCGACTGAATTGTATTTCGAATGAATGCGACATGGAAAATGTGAAACACGCCCTTTGAATTCTTAATATAAAATATCAAAAATGATGATTTAGATCAACGTCATAGATAAACGTGCGTTTCCCGAAATTTATACCAATTCTTATATGTTATATTGAAAAATAATGAATGTTAATATAAGTGCATATGGTGCATATATTCATCTGATAGTAAATTTGAATGCATAATTAACACATGTTATTTTTTAGTTCAAAACATAAATTTTTAATAAAAAATATTGATCTATATTTGTTTAATGAAACTATTATATATATAGACATGTTGAGAGCACTTAATTATATTAACAATGAATATTCAAAACTTCAAAAAAAAATGTTTTCATACAGTCATTTGAAACAATTACAATAAAATAAAGTGTTTTTATTAATAAAAGCAGAATTTGTAAAAAGTTATAGTTGTCGAAAAAAGTACAAGTTTATTTATATTATTCATAATTGTAATCCAAGTAAATGATCACCGAAAAGTTAATAGACTTTTACTATTAAACTGTTACAATTTCATTTCATCTTTTTTTGATATTTAAAACTGATAATCCAACGGAACCGTAAAAACGAAAAATTTGATCACAATATATACGAAGCAGAATAGTCCCCTAGCGGGAACAATAATCTCCGTAATAACGCGGTTGCGCGTTAGAAGAGAATTGGTCAGAAAATGAAAGGAATATCGCATTCTAATTCAGTGTTTGAACAATCCGAAGAAATCCCATAATCGGTTGATGAATATTCATGTATCGACTTTCGTTTTGAACGAGCATTGACTTTCGGCCGTTATTACTTAATATTCACACATGGAAAATTCGCTATCTAGCGTTAAGCAATTTTCTAAATCGAATCGTTTTTAATCCGAGATTGGCACGTATTGAAATGCTAATCGCGCGATGACTAAATAGACGTACCTTTTGATACGCTATTTCATGTCAAAATTTGACCGACGAATAAGGTTTATTCATATATTGAATGCAGCATATTTATGTAGTCAGATAATCACAATTCACATAATTATTTACCTACGATGAGCCATGCCATGCCGCATATTACGACATACTTCCTTTTTCAGTTCTACGTGACACTTATACGCATATTCCAACAAATTATGAGAAAAAGTAATTATGAGTCAAATTACTTTTCTAATTTAGTTGTCATAATTTGTTTGATATTTTTAGTTATATACTTAAAATGTTTATATTATCTAACAAGTCATTTTAATTACTTAAATTGTAAAAAAAACTCGACGTAAATCCCTCGTAAATGTGAAAAAAACGAGACATATAAATCATTTGAAAAATGATAGGTTGAGAGAAAAAGAGCGTGATATGAATAAATTCCTCATATTAGTAAAACTTCTAACCAGACATTATTTAAATTCTTCATCAAATATTACACTCACATGTTCAACTTTTCTAGCATTTAATGTAATTTTCGTTGAATTTTTACATTATAAACACAATTACATTTAAGCAGAATTAAAACATATGCTTTCAGCATTTTATATAATGCTTTATTTATTAATTTTGCAGTATTTTTCCATTATTTTCATTAATTTTTATACACGTTTGTAACTCATTATTCATTGTATAAAAATTTCATTTCTACTTTTAGCGTACTGCTTGAATTCATCTTACTGGGATAAATTATAGTTATGACTACCGTATACTACCAAAAAATTTTATTCGATTTATACGTAGCTTAAGAAAAAAGGACAAGAAGAATGTTATGTCTAAAAGAATCTGCAATAAATTTATTTTACTGCAAAAAAATGCTATTCTTATATTCAAGGTTTTGACAAAAACTGCAATGCCTTATAGTTCAAACAAAAGAATAGATAGCAAAATGAATAGAATTGTTGAAATTAAGTAAGGAACTTCATATATTTCGTTGAAACATAAATATAGCCAACAAGTGTCATTCTTTTATATGAACTAAGATAAGCAGATAAAGTCTTTCTCAGTATTATATATAGAGAAAAAATTATCTACACTGTGATTCATCGAAAGCGAAACATGTGAAATGTTATAGCTACAGGCGTGTTATATATCATTTTTGAGCATTTTTTGTCGTAATTCTTAGTTCTTTAAAAATTAAGAGAAAATATTTTATTGCACACGCAAACAGATATAGATATAATTGACAGATAATAATCGAAGAGTAATAAACGTTTCTTTAAACAGCTGTTTAATTTCGTCTAAAGTGAATGATTTTACACTGCTCAATAATTTCCAACAAATCAATCAGTGATGCATATAATCACAATCAAAACAAATTCTAAGACATAAATCATTAATAGCTAACTATCAGCGCCTGATATTCATTGGCTTGGTTTTGATTGTCTTTTAAATTAAACGCAAATGACATAATCTAATTATGTAATTATTAATTCTAAATCACGGATAATAAATTAATGTTTCCACTTTTGCCCCTAACATATTCTAATTAATTAATATTTAACTATATAATTTATTATAATATTAAATTACATATGATAATTAAGTAAAATAAAATCATGATCCATTATGATAGTGCATAATTAATCACATATGCGTTTTTATGCTACTCCTCATGTGCATACCTGTTTTGCTGAGTTATAATACGTGGCAATGATTAATGCTCAACAATAATAATAAATGAATTATATTGCAAAATGTAAAACAGCAGTATTCAATGAATCGTTAAATTCGCAAGCGTAATTAATTAATTTACTTCAACGTTATGGTTGAACAAAATTTTATCACTTCAACGCATTTGCAAGGAAATTCTGTACATTTGGATAATTTTTCAAGTTAGATTCAAAACTTGTTGTGACAGTTTTAATTTATTATCACATTATTTTCAACAAACGTTGAAAATGATATTCATAAATTCAACATTTATCAAAATATCTTTTGATTATTTAATCTAAGTTGTAATATTTTATCCATCATATTTATTTATTTGTTATATTTATTATAAATATGATGTTTGGTTGTACTAAATGTGTAAAATCATCTAAAAAATTAAATCGATAATGTCTCATATGAGTTTTCCGACCGAAAGCATAATAACTGGCATTCACATTGTTTCGTAAATATTTAATATCCAACTAAGTGGTCGAATCGGTCGACGTAGCCCACGTAAGAAAGAAGAATGAGTTGCTATAGATGTTATACGCGTGAATAAAGTCCAAAAGCTTTCAAGCCGCTTCACACACGAGAGAGGCAAAGTGCGGTGAAAGCTTGGTTAACCTTTCGACGAGTCGTTAGCGCGCAAAGTGCTAAGTTAAGGTATTCACTCTTACTCTGTAAAAACATAATAATAAATACCGAGATGTTGAATTAACGGTGTACTGTAAATTTAGCATGTACAATTGTTGGCCTAGCAACCTACAATGCCGATATACCTATTTTCTCGGTTTATGCAAATATGTGTGAATCATAATATTCAGCGCTTTTAATATTCCTGCTATCGAACAAAACAGGAAGTCAGCCATCATCATAATCATCAATTTTGTATTTAATTACCATATTTAATGCTTCAATATTATTATAGTTATTCCAATTCGTTTTTATTAAATATAGGTAAAGTTTTATACTTATATGAATTGTCACTCATATGAACTGACAATAAATTAACTCAGTCTTATACTGCATTTAACCTTTATTACATCCTATTTCTTATTTATAAATTATAAGCGAATATGAAATTATGCGATAAAAATTATGATAAATAAGATATTGATGTATATATTTGTAATTGAAAGAATTCATTCAGAAATCTTGAGATGAAAAAGATTAGTTTATTTTTCCTATGATCATTTCAATAATAAAATATTGTACTTAGTATAAAAATTGGAATATTTAAATCAATGCAACTTTTAAAACACCTGTCAACACATATATCCATGCAATTGATAGTAACGTATTTTTATCTTAATTTTATCGATAAAATGCAGACGTTAAATGAATGAATGAATTGATGAGTCGCATTGAAACTTTATAGATATCCATGACATTATGCTGATATAATCATATAAAGCATCGTAAACTTGGGACGCTAATTAAATGTGACTTAAAAAGAACGTAAATTGCAAAGCATCAAGTCGAATGTTCTTTTAGCTCGCTTAGAAGTCTGAAAGATTGCGCGCGATCTCGTTTCATTGAAATTTATTGAATATTAATCAATTTAAGTTGGGTTAAAATGTTTGGTCACATTGGCGCGACAATGTTGCAGCTCGAGCACTCACACCCACAGAGAAAACCTTTCTCTGCACCGTCATAAATTATGCGACTAAAGTACAGTCGTGGAACACTCTATCCGAACGAGATAAGAGAAAATGTGATTTTGAAAAAGCACCGCGCTTTAGTCGTGTAATCGATTTGTTACATAAATGATTTTTCGCGCGACACTTAAATTGCACGTGTCATAAGAAAATGTTCAGTTTGTTATAAAAATGACATTAAAAATCATATTTATTGCAAAATGAACCTACTTTTCACCTAAAAACTTCATGCATAAGTTTTTACAATTTGATTTACAAACATAATTGTATGGACAAATTTTTCTCTTATAGTTTCTACAATCTCATATTTTTCTATTAACTTATTGTTTCAATGAACTGAAAATGCAATTCTTAATCTTTTTAAAATTTCCAATTTTCTTTTTTATGTTTGAAATGTTAATGTGTAAAGTGGATTCTCCTAAATCACACTTAAATTTGAGCTTATAATTTGAGAAATGTATGATTTTTGAGTGCCTTCAAATCATCGACTGTAACCCGCATGGCATTCTCGGACTGACGCCTGGGGTTTCGTTAAAAGCTCATTGAAAGAGACTATTGTGAATAAATTGAGTCGAGAGATCGAGTCGTGCACAGACACCTCGTGTTTAGAAATAGCCCTTAGTGAAATTCAGTACGGGCGTCAGAACGATTACCTTGTTCATCTCGTTCGTAAACAACTTTTTATTCTTTTAAAATGTTCATTTATTTCAATGGATCAATTGTCTCAAGATACAATAGCTTTCTTTATTCAAATATTAGTTTTATAATTTGACCAAATTTCATTTAAGTGATATGAACAGCTTAGTTAATTAGGATGTGAAATATTCAAGTTATAAAATCGGTGTAGTAATAATAAGACTGCAAAAAAATGTTTCCATAAAAAGAGCATTTGTGATGTTCTTTTTCTGAAGATTTGAGTATAGATAGTTGATACGACTATTATTAGCTGAGAATTCAAAATTCGATGGCCATATAAGATCGACATAACAATACACATTATTTGTGCACGGGTTATTCATTGACCCTTCGACCGGAAGTTCAGCGCGGGGGAAGTCGTCTAGGTTTTGTTCCTGGCATGAGAACGAATTTTGCTTCTATTTTGTCGCTCACTAATTCTGCACAATCTTAATATTTATTCAGAACACAGCGTCATCTGTGTCTGTTCCTACATTGTTATGTTTAATTAAACACAAGTAAAATGTGTTACTTAGTTGAAATGCATTGTTTAAAAATATACAGTAAAACCTCAAAATTAAAACTTACTCAGTTTAATTTATGGGTTACTTAATACTTAATTACTTAATATTTTTTAATTATAGCTATAAAAGAATTTAATTTACATGTAAAATATCATAATTATTCATAAAATTATGAAATAATCGTTATTCGTTAAAATGTAAAATGTATTAAATATAAATTAAATTTAAATACAATTGCATATTAATGAGTAAAACAGTATAAACAGTTTATAAACATTTGTATAAACTGATAAATAATTAAAAATACATTTTTGTGTTTTTTAATGTTTGATATATAAAATATTGTATCTTAATTTTACACAAAATAATGTAAAGAAATATTTATTAGTATAATTTAATGAACCATTTCTTCGTATACGATAGTTTGTTCGGACTGTTACGTGTCGTTATACGTGTTGAACACAATTAAATACTCGCGACCACGATAGTTACCGGTGTCAGCTTGAGTTCAAACGATAATAACGAGACCATCATGATAAGTCACATCGTGTACATCGTAACTGATTAGCAAACACCCTTACGCATAATCCTAAACTGTTATTTTGATCGTATCAAGCTATCACTATTTGAACATTTAAGATTTTTTTTTATTTTTTCATTATTTATTCATTTTTCTTTCTATTTATAAATAGTTTCTGTGACACAAAATTAATTATCAAATTCGGTACCTAATGAGAAAGTTGATTTTGAGATCGTATTTCCGAAATCCAAGGATCTCTAACATACAATTTGCTTTTCACACGGTACTCGTTTCAGATGAAAAAATATGTGATGTCTATTTCGTATTGATTCCGACGTGTCAAATTACGATCGCATCGCGTTCCGACATTTTTTGTATTCATTTTTTTTCATATATTCAAAACATGAGAGTTATATTTGTGTTATCAGAACAGTTTATTAGTTTTGCAATGCAAACCGGGCGATTTTCAATACAAATTTACATATTGTTATAGATTGTCAGCAAAAAATGAACACATGGTACTTTATGACTATAACAACTATTAGTAACGGAATTAAATAATAGTTGAACGAAATGAAAAGTTACAAATGTATATGTAGTTTATACAACTCTTCATAAAAAACATCTGTATCAATCAATTTTTACTTGAATAAATTGTAAAACTAATAAAATGCAATTTCATAAATCGGATAGACAACACAATAAAATGTGTTTGAAGTTATTTTTATATACGTAATGATATTTTTAAATTTACTTTTATGCATTTCTTTGTTTACTCTAATAGAATTTTGAACCGTATGTAACGCAAATGAATGTAATGAAATTATTTATTATAGTATTAACATTTCTTAAAACAAAAGCAAATTAATAATATTTATTTTAAAGCTAAATATTATTTAAAAAAGATGCTTTAATAAAAAAGAGTCATATAATGCAATAATTTTAACTAATAAGTAAATTCTTTTTAGGAGAAAAAGAACCAGAATTACAATTTGATTAACAGTTTTAAAGCTAAATATTTCACAAAGAATTCACTTTTCTCTGGGATCTTCATTAACTCTTCTACGTCTAGCATAATTCCCTTAAATCTCGAATTTCATTAAACGCGTCTCATTTTGTTGGCAATATGTTTCGGCAGTTTTATGAGGCTTAACTTTAGAGATCCGAGTCTTTGCATCAAGTCTGTAAATGCGTGACATGATAGAAAATAAACTGCTTTGACTTATAATCAACCATAAAAGTCAGAGCACGCTATTTTAGCCACAACATTTAACCTTCAGCTCAATTCGATGGTCTTCGATGGTATTTATAAACGAACCTGGTATTTAGTACAGATTATATATACGAATCCTACTATTTCTACATTTGTCTAGATTTCATTTTAATCATATTATGAATAAATGATTTTTGAAATTTTAAATTACTTTGATATACTTGTTACAATGAACATGAAATATCTTATGTTAGTTTAAAAATAAAATTTGACAAGTTAATTAATCTTTGAATGAATCATGTGACAAGTCAATCTGTAATTCACAAGAAGAATGGAAATACAATGAACCTGATTTAACATCTCTTAAAAAAATATTACATTGAAATTAAAATTCACGCCTTAGTGCAACTATACTTAACGTAAATTGAACAAGAGCCAACTTCCGAAAATCACTAAATTCTCTGCATTAAAAATCTGTGCGACACTATACAAGTGGCATTAATTTACGATGCTTTAACCAATTGAAAGAGTTAAAGAAACGCTTTGTAGTAATTTACATTATAATTCCCGAAGAACTTTTACAAGATTACACATTTAAACAGTGTTCTGAAAAATATGAATACCATAAATTCACCACGATATTTCAATATTCATATCTAAATTATTTTTGATATTCAAATAATGCACGTGGGAATACATCAAATTGTAAAAGTCGTATGTCGAAATACACAAAAATTTTAATGAAAAAATACCCATATGCAATGGTATTTGTTTATTAAAATGCATTTTGAATTTTCTAGTTAATTAAAATTGTATGTAATATAAAAAATTTTAAAAATCAATGTATTTATTGTCAATACATTTGTGCTGTTTTGAACTATTTAAAAGTTCACTGTTAAAAGTTGTTATTTTTATATTACGATTCATCATTATCATAAATGACTCATAAATGATATCATAGAAAACAGTAATATGACTTATTATTTTTGTTTATCTTTTTAAATAAAAAAAATGTTTAATTAAAAATGTTTAATACATTATATTTTTCTAATTTTAATGTATTTTAATTAAAAACAGTTCTAAAACCATATGCTTCACATAAACTTCAAGATATAGTCTTAGCTCAGTCTAAATGTTATAAAATAAAAGTCATTCAATGCAAAGTATTTTATGCAAAATAAATCCATAAAAAGTACGTGTATACATAATTTGTTCCAAGTAGATTATACAAATTACTTTAACAAACTTCATATAAATTGTTACATTTCCATACATTGTTACAGAAACTATTTGCAAAAATCTATGTTTAATTATTTTAATAACAAAATTATATTTATACTAATTACAACCTAAAAACATACTTTGAAAGAAGAATTGTTCATTTGCAATGTTAATTAAAAGCCATATCTAAACTTGCATGATATTACATGAATTCTGTCCCGAGTTTATCAACAGTATAGTAAAATTAAACGTAAAATATTAGAATTCATGAGTAAATTTTATCCACCGTGTAGCTTCATCCCTTTTGTATCCAAAATCCACTCGACAGAATCCTACCGTAAATTCAAATCAGTGTCAGTAATAAAGGATTTTTGCGTGAATGCCACAAAGGCAAATTTAAACGTAAGTGCAATATTAGGCAAAAGGGGCCGTTAAGATAATTATGTATCTGAATAGCACAGCGAGCGGCGGGAGCTACAAATTCTCTAAGCCAGCCGAAGATTGCCCTGGAGTCTAATACTGAGTCTAATGGCGCTTTGAAGTCGTTGACTTTCGAGGCAGTGGCGCTCATGACGAGCGGCGCCTCACAAAATCACTGCCGCTTGGCAAAGCGCTGTTGAACCTGTTTTCTGTGGGAAAGAAAGCTCTCGGCAGACTAATTACGCGTGCCCACAATAACGCATCCCTGCAACATCACAGTGTCCAACAGAGCAGCAAGTGGAACGACCGGACTGCTCTCTCATGTACCTGCACGTTAGAGCCAACTTACCCACACTTATGGTCTCATAGTTCAATTAATTTCCGGCCCGCTCTGAGCCCAATGACTGTTAAACTAGAAACTCCTAGAGTTTACTAACGATAAGCCGGATAAGATATAGACCATTGTTGCATTTGGCTCCACGTATTTAGACGAAAAGTCACGTGAACTTGTCGTTAACAATATTTAATACATTGTTTATAACTTTTAATATATTTTTATCATTTTTGTTACATACATTTTATCAACAAAAATACATTCTTTATTTAATTTTAAACTTATGAAAACCCAAGGCTCTTGAGCATTATTTAGACTTCTTCTTTGTTCGAGATTAAAATAAAATCCCAACGCAGTCATTTGTGTAAACATATCCATATCTCGAGTTCAATATTATCTCAACTATCCAATCACCTGATAGTCAGAGAAGACACATTTGACGAAAATCCAATGTATCGCCTTGACGGTGCAATTACATCCTTCCATGGCGCAAATTCCAGCTGGTTTTTGTGCATTTTGACCCTGCACGAGAGCAAACGAGCACAGTAATAACAACACGTAATAACAAAGAACACGATCACCATTCACTGAACCAACGGGCCTCAATTTGGCCTTGCAACTGGCCGAACTCATGGTTCCACTTCTTGCGATGCGCGATCATCAGATGTTAAGATTGCACGAACATACATGGAAGGTCAAGGGTCACCATTGGGTGAAGAAACACGCGGTACTTGTTGCTTCGGCTCGTCATTGGGTGCTGACAAATCCTTCCGCTTATTCTTCTATTTCATTATACGTCTATTGAAATTTCGACAATGGTGCATATTGTCTTATTCTTTCATCATTAAAACTTATTACTCCTTCTTCTGTACTTTACTTTTTTTCTTTCTTTCTTTCTTTCTTCTATATCTTTACTTAGATGGATGAGTCAGTTTATCCTAAAGATCGTCCCAGTAGGGAATATGTTTTTTGCTAGAATAAAAGTCGTTTGCTTGCTTGTTTGATTTTGTCAACAATCGTCAACCGGTTGACATGAAAGACAAAAACAAGATGGTACGACTATTTTGGGTCGCTGGAGCTGAAGTTAGAGTGAGTTTGCCATACGATGCCTCGTCGACATGATTGCACGCGGAGCTCTTCTCTTGACTTTCGAACCGGTTCGAAACGCACGCGAGGTCACTCTTGGAGTGGGACTAAAGACCGGTTGACGCGATCATGACGGAGGTTGCTTTCAAACTGGCGGGTGGCATACGTTCCAAGGGTTCCCCTACCTCGGCCTAGTCACCACTCCCGCCTGCCTTTTAAAAGATAAAAGCCCCAATAAGATTACCAATGAAACCAGAAACTTCACTGTCAGACAGGCCTCCACGCGAGTTTTCTCTCTGACGAGAGCGAGTCTCAACACGTTGCGCGACAGATCGGAAGCCCAGCTTTGCCTAGACTTCTCAGAAAAGCGTCTAAGATAAGGCATACACAAATTTTAGGTCTAATTAGAGTTTTTTCACAATAATGCTGTTGTTTGGAAAAAAGAGAAGATGAGATGCTTTTAAAATGACTGTCGTATTGAGATTAGGAAAACGTCAGCGATGAAACATTTTATTGACATTGACGTGATAAAACTTGTTTGACTTTTCTGGAGAAGAACTTTTGACGTACAGTGTTTAATATTGTTTTCGCTGGAAGATATAAATTTATCTGATTCACTGGGTTTGTTGAAATTGTTGAGTATCCAAATGTCGACAAAAAGTGGGATCACTTTTTCGGGTGTACTTCCTGGAAATTATTTCAATGATGAAATTCGAAATTTAATATACACGAGAATGAATTCACTACTGAATATCATATTTAATTAGATTGGACACGTCAAAAAATATATATTCAAACTATAAAAAGTAATAATATAACGAAGTTATTAATATTATATGAAAAACACTTTTGTTATTATTTAAATAACAAGATAAGGTATCTTACGATACTGTTATGATTTATCTTAGCTGCGTTTCATAGAAATTCTATGCGTGTGTAAAAATATTTAGTCCCAAGTTTAACAAGATTAGATTATTTCATGTTAATTATAACTTCTTCTTAAATCAAAATGTACATTATGTTAAATCACAAGACAACTATAAACGAAACATGAAGTTTTCGCAGTTTATATTTAGATCTTAAATATTTGGCTCTGTTCCATTGTTCATTTTGAGTGATACGTTCAAAGTTGCTTACATTTGGGTGGTCAAGGTTTCAACAAATATTTTAGAAGCCTGAAATCATTCGATGAGATTTATAATTTCATCGCATTCATTTTTACGGTGTAATGTAGAAATGATTTCTAAAGTGAAAACCATTTCGGATGATCATTTTGGATGAAAATGCGAACATTTATATTCCGCATTATGTCATTGTCATATTCGACTCAAATCTTTCGACTTCATGAATAAACCATTGCAGTTAACAAAGACCACATTCCAATCGTTCTAATCTCTTTTATGAGTTTAATCGCTTCTCAAATGTAAACGTTTTATCACGGAACTTACCTTGCTTTTCATTTAAATTAAAATTTGCAAAGATCACAGTAATGCGGGATGCTTATATTAATAGTAATTGGGTGAATACAAATTACTATAATAACTGAATTAAATGAGTTAAAAAAACTAATAATGCGAGAAAGTTTTCAAATACTAATGATAAAATATGGAAATTAAAATACAAACGAAAAACAAGAAATACTTATTTGAAAATTACATAATTATATATTTATAGAGTAATTATAATTTGTATAATTATTTCAACATAAAACGAAATGTAAAAGTAGATGAGAGTTTAAAATGAATGTCTTTATTTAACTAAGCCATAAAAAGCATTCTACCACGAATGACTAAAGAAGCAAAAAATTAGAGAGAAGAAAACATAACATTACACTCTAGATATTGCTTCTAATGTTCAAACGAAAGCTATTATTCAAATGGGCAACGCATAGCGCAATTTGCTCTTATGATATGTTTTCGTTAAAAGTTGAAATAACAGTAATGGAAATACCATTTACCTATTAAAAATAAATATATTATTAAAATAAATTGAATCTATACCGTGTAATTTTCACACGTAATATTCGCAGCCAAAAATGGAGTTTAATAAACAAAAGCTGTCAACAAACTGATTTCATAAAGTATAATATATATTTCTAAATGATGAAATGTAAATAATTTTCTACTTTGGTTGCTTTTTGTTTCAAAACTTTTTCCAGTCCGGACATTTCACGATTTTGTCTCGTCAAATTAATTGCATTCAAATGAACGTAATTAAGTTTAGCATGTAAAACTCAAAAGAAGTATGAAATGTAATTGCCTGAAATGACGTTGCCGTGTGTGTGACATGTGCACGAAAAATGGCGAGAAACAATGCAAAAGAAGCGCAATTCATCACGTCCATCTGCCAGGCGCGTTTATTTAACAAAAGTTATAAACTTGGCGCTGGGACTGTAATAGAGCCCGGGCTTTTCCGGAGTTCCGCGAGTGCGCTTATATACACTCTCTCTCGCTCTTGCAGGTGCAACAAACCTTGTCGGTTAATTTCCCACGAGAAATTGCGCGTGTCTGTGTCTCTCTCGCGGTATATTCAACGTCAAACGTGTGCGTTTCGCGTATTTCGTATAACGTTCATTCATAACGAGTTTCCACAGAAGCATAAGTGGAAAATACCTAGCCGCATACCCAAAGTACCCATTTGCGAAATGACCACGCGCCGTTCATCCGTCAAGTCACGAGGTTACCGAGTACATAGACCCTCGGGCCTGTCCATTATCTTCTTAGACAATTGCTGTCACGTTCAAATCGTTCCACATTAATTTGACTTTTGTTCTAAATGCTGTTCATTCATACCTTCTTTTTTTGTCTCCTTATTTCAAGACCAAAAAAAAATGATAATTTATCATCATTTTTCCTCGACTTTTTAAAATAATTATAAGATTATATCTTATTAAGTGTTGATATGGATTCATAATATTATAATTATAATTAATTAAACAAAAGATTATTCAACTTTGAAACACTGTTTAATTAAATTTAAATATCTTGGTCCGAGACATTATCCTCAAATATATAGCTTAACTTATTTTATGACATCCTTTGAATTATAATACCAAAATAGCAAATTTTGAATAAACAAAGATCTCGCGTAAAATCATTGTCTGTTCAACAAGTCACGAAATTAGAATTAATCATTCTTCGGATCTAGTAAATTATTTCAAAATGTATAAATACACTGAAACATAAATTTTTGATTGTAATTAATATTTCTTAAATTATGTACTTATGTTTAACACACATTTTATCTCTCGAAGTATAATTTACGTTAAAAACAACGTCTTATGTTCTAATTATTATTACTTAACATGAAACATCACGAAACTGTTTCAGCTACTTCGTATATTCTCGTTAAACATAATATCATAAATTAAATTATGCAAAACCCATACTACCGGCTCAAAGATTCTCGAGTGGAAATTAAGATTAATTCTATTACCATTTTGCTTTATTTCGCGGCACGTCTATACATTTATCTCACGCGCTTGAAGCTTCAATTCGAAACTTTTGCCACAAACTTCATATCTGCCAGTCGGAACTTTCTTATTCCAAGTGATAGGTGTCAACTCGTGAGACACCCACTATCACTATCCAAAGTAAGCAAGTTGTATGAATTTGCACAAAAACTTTGCGGCTGCTGAAATTGTGTCAGTTTAACCGAATTCACCAAACGCTCTCGTCATGCAATTTTTATAAATGTTTTATCGTCATTTTTCACGAAACCATATATCTTAGACTTTTGTTGTATTTCCTCGTTTTTTATTTCTTTTTCGGAAAGTTCAAAAACAACTTGAACCGGCAAAGTGTGACAATTTATCGCTACTGTTGATGTTAATGAACACGACAGTACGATTGTTCGCTATACGACGAGAAAAAGCAACGACGAAGAGAATTTCATTTAAGGTGAACTCTTTCTCGCAAGACGATTGCCAGAACCAACGCCAATTAGGGACATCTCGAAACTGGTGCAACCTCTGACGTAAACCAGTTTGTTTCATTTTTCAACACATCAAGTTGAATCGTTAAATACACATTTGTTTCCACGTTCGACAGAAAATCTTACACATATTTGTGTGAAATTACATACTGTATGCATAATTGAACATTGTATTTATACATTCTTGACAAAAATAAATTTACTCCAAAATTGAAATTTGCATAACTCATGGCAGAAAATGTCTTTGTTACAGTTGTCATTCCAACGAACGACTCTTCCTGCGGGATTTCGTGTCCTGCTCTGCCGGCACTAGTGGCGGAAGACTTGCGAGATGGCTGCAGCCGGACAGTTTTGTGGACTGTACAAAATGCGAGGCACTTTATTCAAAAGACGAGATGAAATGTGGCTGGCCAATCATTGTCACCATTATAACCAGAGACCAATATGGAGATATTGTACATGTGCCAGGACTCAAGGTATGTTTCTGCATTTTCAAATAATAAATATCTCCGCTATTTAGGCGTACAATTAATCATCATAAAATGCAAATCAGTTGAAAATATAAAGAAATAGCAAAGAATAATAATTGTTTAATTTATTTATTTATTCATGTATATAAGAAAGCAATGTTTTATTTTAAAATATCTTAAAAATTTACTTGTTTCTTAATATTAATTTAGTATTAATTATTAATTTAATATTAATAATTGATAGTAGAAAATGAGTAATTAATTGGAACATTTATAATTGTTATTAGATCGAAGTAAAAGCGATACCAATCGATAAAAAAGATATATCCGATTCCGATCAAGGTCGGAAAATTCGTCGAGTTTCACAACCAGATCCAATGACATTTGGTGGTCATCCTCAACCATCGCTTGATGTACCATATGAAGTTACCGTGAACAATAAGATGAGTTTTTACGCGATAACTATCATGAAAGCTTACCAGAATTACTCGTTTGAAGAGCTCAGGTTTACGTCGCCCGTGCTTAAGCGATCAAGCGAAAGCATGCTCGTTAGACCCAATGGTGACGGCAGTTACAGCGCCACTTGGACACCCGCATCCGTGGGATGGTATTCTTTAATGATTACCATTGATGGATACAACATGGAGGACGTAAGAAAAATGCACACTAAATTATTTGACGAGTATCTAACTCTTGTCGTAACAGATGTTGAAAAGATATTAACACATATTCATGTCAGTCGTGATTAAACCATTAAATAATACATCGAAAATAATTAAATCATTTTTAAAGATGAATGAAATCATTTATATGTAAAATATGAATAAACATAATCAAAATATTGTGTCAAAATTTGTATACTGTTATTATAAACTATAGAATAATTAATATATATTATATCATTAACAATTAAGTAACATGTTTTACTTCGTAAAACCAGAACTACAAAGTTGAAGTTAAGGAACCACCTCCGGGAATGCAACCGCCAACGCAAAACATAGTTAAGAGACAACAACATCAACCAAGAAAACTTAGGAAATTTGTAGGAAAGAACAGTGCCGGACTTCGAATAAGAACTCATCCTTGTTTACAAAGTGAACAAATCGGAATTGTCGGTGTCAACGAAACGATCGCTTTTGTTGAAGAAGTAATGAAAAAGAATATATGTGCAAACAATTATGCAATTAAATGTAGAGTGAAGTTAAATTAACTTAATTAATTATGTATTCTTTAATGAATTCATTTTGTTTCATAACTTAAATATTTAACTTCACTAAACTTAATATTATTAGAGGATTAAGCAATTCATTTAATGAGTAACTTCTTACATAGATTCATAACGATGATGGTGTATGGGTGCGATTGGATCCAAATACCATTAAAGAATACTGTAATAGTGGACATACAGAAGCTTGGTGTCTACAGTATAATCAACATCTTCATAAAACGCTATTGGCACCAATAGAAGAACCCAAAATCGATTCAGTTTTTAAAGATATTCAACGAAAAAAACATGATATTAATGGGGAGTAAGTATATTTTAATACATATAATATAAATTCTTTGAATATAATAAATATAAATATATATTATATATTTTTACATAGAAATCATATAAACTTTTTCACTTGGAAATGATTTTTTTAACAATTTAATTTAATCAGTAGGAAAACGCTCTTTACAAGCGGAAAGGCTGCTAATTTTGGCGATGGTAAATACATGATAGTCGTCGCCTGCGGGGCGTCGGGGCATAACATCCGATCAAAACCAAGCCTGAAAGCTTCTCCAATTGGAATGTTAACACTTGGCAATGTCGTAGCCATCCAAGAATTTGTAAGTCATAATTCACTTCGTAATAATTGGTCTGCTAATTTTATTTAATAATTTTCATAAGTTGAATCAACATGAATATTCATCAATCATGTTTTTAAATCGAGTTAATTAAGTTGTCATATTCCCCATACGTTTTAGTTCGTTAACAATGAAGGCGTTTGGGTACGTCTCGACGATGAATCTGTGAATAAATATTGCTTTGGCTCAACAACCGAGGCATGGTCTGTAGCGATTAATAAGCAAGGAGCAATTTATATGAAAACCGAGACTGATCTTGAAAACGATACGGCCGAAAAAAAGCCTGCTGTATCTGATTCAAATATTTCGCCAACTAATAAAGGATACGACTTTTCCTTACCGTCAGCTAGTCATGAAGGATTCAATTTTTCTTCTCATAATTTTTCGTCCGTTACAACCGTACAACAAGGGGAAATTGCAAATACATCTAATCCTTTTGTATTTGGGACTCACAGTCAAAAAGATTCTACTGGTAAATTGATTTTATTTGAATAAAATTATTCAATTTAGCAAAACAAATTATTAGTTAAATTAAATTGTAAATTAATTCATGGTTACATTAAAGCATGTAAACTAATTTAGATTGTTCTTTAATTGATTTTTACTTTATAATGTAATATTTTAAGATTCAAGTTTTAACATTTTAGTATTTAATTTAATCTAGGAAGTCCCAAAGTTACAACGGACAAAAGTGAGACGTTATCGCGAATTTCAAAACATACCAAAGAAAAGCTTGTGAAAGAAAAAGAAAAAGACATTGGAGAGAAATGCGGGAAATTTAGCGTATTACAAAAATGGCTTCGTGGTGACGATAAAAATGGCGGTGATAAGAAAAATTCCGGAAGGTTTGCATAATTTATCTTTATTATTTTAAGAGTATATCATGATAAGAAGGTAAATTGCTTTGCGGAATAACGATTTAAGTAAACGCAAATACAATTTAATTATACAAATTGAATGTAATTAAAATAAACTTACAGTTTGCGATCCTCTTTAAATTGAAACCAAAAATCTTTACAAATTAGACCAAAGCAGAAATCGTGTTAAAATAACAATATACTCGTATTTACATTTAATGTAACTACTCAACTGTTTTCATAGTAAAGTTTATTTCAATGTTTCTTCAAATTATCAAAGTACAATAAAGTCATTAATTAGAGATTTTACGAGAAAACAGATAAATCTAAAATAATTATTTTAACATAATACATGTTGATATAGAACATATTTTATTGAGTAAAGGATCAATGTAAAACTTTGTTTGACTATGATCAATATTTCAATAGGGATTTCACTGAGTTTGTCGGCGTATCAGTTAAAGAGCTAGTAAAAGCAATGGGAGAAAGTCGAGCAAATGGAAACGGTGCAACACCACCGGATACCCCAAGAAGAATGTCTAGAAGTTCGTCACCAAAAAATCCTCAAGATGGATCCCCAAGATTTAACAGCCGTTCTTCTAGTCCTGTTGCGATTCCTGGTATGTAAATTGTCATCCATTTTATCACTTTTACTTTTATGACTTTGTTCAAGTCCTTTTGCTTTTACATGTATGTTTACTTTACTGTTATAATTTTCCTGTCCTTTTGTCTGTGTGTGTAAAAGTAATCACATTAATCACTGGTTTTACTTGAAACTATATTTGAAAATAACTGCAATAAAAGCTATCTATTAACTGCGATAAAGTTAATAATAACAAAACAGTAATCTCGGTCTTAGCTGGATCCCACCGACCACCTGGTGGTTCTGGAGCTTGTCTATTTCCACCTACGAGTAACGCCACAGGTAATCCTTGCTTCCGTACTAACATCACCTGTTGAAATTTCGAGATAACGAGCACGACATTTCAATACAAATGTAACTTCGCTTACGTTACAGAATAACTCAGAAAAATTACATTAAATGGAACAAAATAAATCATTGTTTCCTTATCTCGGAATTTATTGCATTGCACGTATTGAGTAATATTAATACTTTATTGCATTTGATTTATTCAACACTTTTAACAATTAAGAGCAATTAAGTCACTTGCAAATGATCTGGATTGTTTATTGAAAGTAAATATTATAATGTATAAATGCTTTTTGTTTGATACGTTAATATGCAATAGTAATTTGTATTTTATTTTACTTTATTAGTATTAAATAATTACATTTGTACAACATATTATTTTTTAACATAAAAATAACGATATGTAATCTATGATTTGCGGTATGTTAATTTGTTTAAGTATTAGATTGACTATTTTTAATTTTTACTTTCGATAAAAACTTGTTAGGTGGAAGAAATTTGGCAAGTGGGGGGGAAAGTGCCAGCAGTAGCCCCCTGCTGTGCTCCCCACGAAGTATTGGACTTTCACCACTAGGTAAGGCATTTTTTGTATGAAATTGCATGTAATGTGTATTTTTGAAGCATATATTGAATGCAACATGTAACATTATTTTAATTTTCTTTTATATATTATTATGCTTAAATAATTAAGGCATGCTCGCTTTATCGGATTATTTGGATCGAGTTATTTTCTTACTTTATAACGTAAAAAAAATAAAAATATTGATATAAAAAGTTGTTTAATAAATATACAAAAATGTAATGAAATGATAATTATTATAAAATAGAGCATGTTATATTGTAGCATGATTTAACTTGCAAATTACTTTAATATTATAGTTAGATTGTATTTGACCAAACTATGATTATTACATAGTGTAATGAATATACATTATCATTATTAGTTTTAATTAACTTTAAACAAATATAATATAGAACAAAAATGATTATCTTTTCATTAAGTATCAGGATGTGTGGCAGAAAGTGCTACTTCACAGCGGAGAGGATCGACCCAAAGTGACACTAGTGCTTTAGTGAGCAGTCTAACTCGAGATCTTTCACAGTCACCGAATTCAATCACCAATACTCGAGATTTATCTCCCAGTCCAAGTTGCAGTTCTTTGCACATGCGATCCGAAGAAAGTACTCCTAGTCTACCAGATACACCTAAAAAAGAACGTGGCGTAAGTATAAAAATGTTTTTAAATGATTCATCAATTCTTTTCGACACCAAATTTAAATAACTACATTTCTCAACCGTTATTATTTTAGGATATTCAAGATAGTCCACGTAAGGTTTCTCAAGCTCAAACTCAAACTAGTCCAGATAATGCAACTGCAGCAGTGAAGGGTCATTTCAGTATCGGTTCTTCCGGTACGAAAGATGAGCGTCATTCACCGAAATTAAATCGACGAGAATACTATATCAAAGCGACAAAAACTAGAGCAAAACGTGCTATGTCACCCGCAAATAGTACCCAAACTCCAAATCCATGTCGTTCGCTGAACTTGAATAAAGATAAGGTAGGACGGAAAACTAAATTTCAGATATCAAATTCAAGAATTTAATCGAAAACTACATGTTCAATATATAATATTGATAATGTATTTAAATTATCACATTTGAAAAAAAGTCGACGTAATTTAAAAAATTACCATAATAATCACATTTTAGAGTACTTTGTAAAAAAATGTAAAAATACTTGCAGGTGAAAGAAGCAATCAGTCCATCATTAGCAGAATCGTTGCGTGCTGTGTTTGCGGCATTTTTATGGCATGAGGGAATTGTACACGATGCAATGGCATGCGCAAGCTTCCTCAAGTTTCATCCGAACTTACCAAAGCAAGGTGCCTTAGTAGTGACACGTCAAACATCAATAGCTAACGGTGACAAACAAAAGCATGAACTCACAAAAGAACAACGCGCTCGTCAGAGACACTCCTTAGAAGTAACAAGCGCAGGACATTATTTGCATATGCAACCAAGCACTCTGGAGTCTTTGACGCGATCTGCAGCAAACGCTAATGCGAATCGAAACAGAAAGAAGCCGGAAACAAATGTCAAAGAAGACTTGCAATCGGCTAGCAAATTGAGCGCACTGCCGGAGTTTCACACTGTAACAGTGCTACCGCCTGCGTTAAAAAGTCTCGTGCTTTTATGGGAAGAATTGAGTGCACAAAGTTTAAGGTATGTAGCTCTATAACTTTGTTGTTATAACATTTACAATTGAAAGCTTTTATTCATACAAAAGATAATATAAGACGAAGGAAAATAAAAAAAAGTTCTATTTATTTAAAAAGTCATTTCTCATTATTAAAAGCTATTACGTTTTATAATTACATTTTGTAAATGTAATATTTGTTAAAGTTATAAACTATATGTATATTAAGTTTAAACATCATGAATATATTAACATAATATCTATATTTGAATACGTCTTACTTATTAAAAATAATTCTACTTCAAATAAATTTGATTTACTAAAACAAAATTAAACTTCTAGGTTTATCGAACAGCAGCTTATATTATCCAGTCCACTTGCGGCAGCCGATATAGCAAAGCTGACGAAACGAGCAGCGAATGAGAAAAGTACAAATGAAGATAAAACGAAAGAGCGCGAAAAGAAGGGAAGCCGCAAGAAAAAAGATGCAAAATCTACGGGAGGAGGAAAGTCCGGGGAGAGTGGCAGTAATATTGAGCACGAGACCGTTTGCGACTTGTGTGGTTTTATGTTTCCACATCCGGTGACGTATCATATGAAATTCGTGCACCCTGGCTGCGGCTATCACGCAGGTGGCAAGGGTTACAACAGCGGCGGCAATTATTGCTCGGGATGGGCGGGATACTGTGGCGATGGTGGTGTTGGCGTTGGTCCATGGTACCTTATTTGCGATGTGTGTCGTGAGAAATATTTAAATATCAAGAGAAAAAAACTTGGCAAAAAATTGGGTATGGCAGGATTGTCGCGCAGAAAAACCGATACAAGTAAAAATTTGTCACCAACTAGCAGTCCCAGTGATCGAGATACACACATTATGGTGAAAAACAATGCGATGTTTCTGCTAGATTTAGCAAGTGCCGCAATCTCAAATATCCCGAAACAGCAAAGAAGGCCTTCTCAGACATTGTCGTCAGTCGCGGAGAATTATAGTCCACCGGAAGCGGCTGGTCCGTTTCCGGCATCGGGACCGTTTCAGTGTCTACAAGCGTTGGGGATTCATAGTTCTACTACCACTGATGAAAGATATTACGAAGAAACGCTTAGAAGGCAAAGTGGCCAAAGTTCTCTCGAGGGAAGTGGAAGGGTAAATTATTTTTATTTTTCTATTTTATATGCAATATTATAACCTTTTTTATTATAAAAATATACATAGTAGAATGATTTTTTAAGGATTTCATTTTATAATAACACAAATAAATTATATTCATATGTTTATAATGCATAATCATAAATAAAGTTAATTTATATGTGAAAATGAAAGTTATTTTTAAAATATTATTACACAAGACATAATAATAATTGTTTGCATAAACGATGTTTATTTATCATTTTAGCCATTGTCTGAATGTCACATAAGTGATAGTGACAGCGAGAGTGCTAAGAATCGAGGCATGTTCCATAGATCTGTGTCAATGTCAACTGGAGCACCTTGGGCAAAGAATAGCAATGATGGTCGTGTAGTCATGATGCGAAAACGAAATAACAGTAGCAGCGAATTAGTAAATGGTAAATGATAATTTTGTTACTCATTAATCTTTTAAATCGACTATAAAAAATTTTTTACGTAAAAAATATACGTATTTTATAAATAAGTATTTATAACTAATACTAAATGCCTTTTACTTTATACAAAGAATACTATATTATAATCTATATTTAATAATATAATTGAATATAAGAAAAGAATGAATAAATATAAGTTTTGGTAATTTTAATTAATATAAATATATTTGTTTAAAGATGCAGGTTCGTCGCTTTTGTGTTATCCATCCGCAGCCCTCCAGAAACTTGTGCCTTCGATGGATCAGTCCGCAATAGTTTCTACGAATCAAGCTGAAATAGTGAATAATGACATCGTTGAGATTCTGCTTCGGCCGGTTATAATTTTTGTTTTCCAGCAACATAATTTACAACACCTGCAGCTGGCTATGAAGCACGCGCTCCGTCGTGCAGCGTGTCGTGTTTATGCGATGCAGGCGTTCAATTGGTTACTCAGAACGGTCACGCAACCCATGTGCTTACACGACTTATTATGGTGGTTCGTATCATCTCTTACACCCATTGTGGCGGAATCGCCAGGAGTTGTTGATGATAATAGTCGACCGGAAAAAAAGGAAGATCATGTAAGCATCCATTTATTTCAAACAATGAATTTCGCAACTTATATATTAATGCAATTTTATTTTGCATGTAACATTGTGTTTGTTTTTATGATTGTTCAAAAAATGTAATTTAATACAATTATTATTATGACTACAGGACATGTTTGGTATTTCCGAACACCCTCTGAGTGACCTTATAATTGCCGGCGAAGCTGCAAAGCCACTACCGACAGCTTTTCATACGCTTTTACAAACAATTGCTGACTTAATGCTTCTCCCTCCTCTTGGTACGTTGTTTATTTTTAATGACAAAAATGTCTGTTTATTAAATGTTGCTAATACCTTTTATGAAATATAATCAAGTGAATTTAAATTTAAAAAATTAAATTCTTATATTTTTCATTATATAAGAATATTTTAGTCTAATTAATTATATCATTAAAATTTTCAGGTTCACCATTGCAACAAGCTGCCGTAAGATGCTGGAACATAAAATTTACAACTGCCGATCATGCATTTTTGCACAGAAGTCATGTCTTCAGCAACATTAGTAAAATTTTATCACGATCAGAGGAAGAAGATGATGTCAGCATTAGTATGCACGAAAGTCATCAGTCTACTTATTCTCAACAAGTAATAAGTTGCGTTGAATCTTTAAAAGATTTGACACATCTTGTTGATATCAAAGCATCAAGTCGTCAGGCGATGGTCGGAAGTTTAACTGACGGATCTACAGAAACTTTTTGGGAATCTGGTGACGACGATAGAAATAAAATGAAAATGTTTCATATTACTTGTGGACCACATACGTTTCCTCGAATGATTTATATTCATATTGACAACTGTCGGGATTTGAATGTAAGTAATAAAAATTCATTTTGTTACATTTCAAAGGATTTTACGCCTTTGAAGAATAAAATTGACTGAACTATTTCATGTGTTTCAGCATAAAGTATCCAGTGTTGCATTCCAATCAGGACCAAACTTAGACGAGCTATCTAAATTGAAAACTGTTAAGATAGAAAGTAGGTCGGCAGGATGGATCAATTGTCCAATGTTGGGTAAAGTTTTATTTTCATTTTCGATTTATTTTTATTTCCATTTACAAGATTGCTTTAAACTTGTTTGTTAAATAAAAATATGTTGTTATTACTTTTTTTTATTTACTTTGTTGCTATTTTTTTCTAAATTGTATTTGTTTTTGTAGACACAAAACATACAGCAGTGAGTCTTGAACTTAAAGGACCAGACAACTCTTTGCGTGTTCGACAAATTCGTATTCTGGGTGAAATTGATGGAGAATCTATGAAAGTTGGCAAATCGTTGAGCGCTACGACGATACAGCAGAAAAATTGTGAAGCTGAAACGTTAAAAGTGTTCCGTTCAATAACATCTCAAGTAAGTTTGAAGTAATTTAACTTCTTACAGATGATAAAAGTAACGCCAATTTTTGCTTGATGTTGAAAGAGTTAAATTTTCTTTACTGAATTCTATAATGAATATTTGAACTATATAAGTATATATAAAATTAAAATAATCTATAGATTTTCACTTCAAAAGACTTTTATTTAAAAATCTTGAGTAATTAGTAAATACATCATAAAATTACAAATACAAATATATATTTGAATGCATTGTTATTAATTGATGAAATAACTAATAATGCACATAAATTAGGAATTCAATTAATGTATTAAATTTGCAATTTATAGGTATTTGGTAAATTGATCCAAGGTGACCAACAATATCTACCATCTGATACAACTGACACAAGCAGCGAGGAAGTTGAAGACAGCAACGATTTACGAGAACACATGGTTGGCATATTATTCAGTCGCAGTACTTTAACTCATCTGCAGAAACAAGTTTGCACACATATAGTCCAAGCTATAAGAAAGGAGGCTACACGAATTCGTGAAGAATGGGAAATTCTTTTATGTTCGCCAACACCAGCTAACAGTTTTCTCAGCGACAGCAGCGACTCGCCAAAAACTTCTGACACATATTGCTTTGAGATGTTATCAATGGTCCTAGCTCTGAGCGGAAGTCGAGTTGGTCGGTCTTATTTATCGCATCAGACTGTTTTACTAAAGGACTTGTTGAGTCTTTTACACACAGGATCAGCCAGAGTACAACGACAAGTAACCGCTCTTTTAAGACGGATTCTACCAGAAATATCCCCTGAGACTCTTGCAGAAGTCGAAGAAGTCGAACGCTTACCTCCATCGGACTTCAGTATTGTTTCAGCAACAGCCGATCAACCTTTTGACGAACATGCGCCAGGCATTTTAGATGTATTTTTAAGTTGCATTGCTAAAGCATTGTCAGTTCAAGTAAAAATCAAAGGAAAAGAAAGTGGAAAAGCAATTCAAACAACATCTTTGGCAACTAGTATACATCCAAAGAGCTTCGTTGGATCGCGATGGTGGCTCAGAGGTTGTATGGCTAGAAAACACGCGGAAATTATTATACAACTTCTAAAAGACATGGCTGCTGTAAGTTTATTTGTGTAATTATGGTAATGTTATATAAAATATGAAATGGAAAATAAATATTTTATTTTGTTTAGGGAAAATTATCCGATGTGTGGGCAGCTATAACCAAATCAGCAATAGCAGAAAACATTTTAAATTTGACGCGATTGGATGAAAAAAATCGAGAACCTTCTGAATGCCTTCGTACTCCTACATTATGGTTAGCACTTGCATCGCTATGTGTTTTAGATTCAGATCATGTTGAAAGATTATCATCAGGACAGTGGAATACAGCGGAAGGACAAGCTATGCCACCTCGAGTAAATATTAATTTTACTTTATTAATAATGAATATTCTATTTTGTAAATAAACTTATAAAATAAAATGTATTTCAAAATTACAGCCAACTTGTAGTAACCATGACGACGGTGAAACTACTGCCATAATTCAATGTAACTTCTGCGGTAATTTATGTACTGAATGCGATCGAATATTACACCTTCATCGAAAAACTCGAATGCACATACGACAAGTCTGTAAGGAAGAAGAGGAAGCAATTCGAGTGGATCTACACGAGGGATGTGGTAGAACAAAACTATTTTGGATTCTCGCACTTGCTGATAGTCGGACTTTAAAAGCTTTAGTGGAGTTTCGAGATGGATCTCCATCTAAGCCAGTGGGCCTTATTTCCGGTGTATGTCGTTTTTGTGGAACTACAGACAATACCGGATTATTGGCAATCGGAAATATTTGCGCAGATCATGAGTGTCAAGAACATGCCAAAAATGCGTGCAGTAAAGTTCACTCCTGTGGACATTTGTGCAGTGGTGTAAGAAATGAACAGATATGTTTACCGTGTCTTCATGGTTGTTCTCCAGATAATGAATTGAAACAAGATGCCGATGATATGTGTATGATTTGTTTCACTGAGGCTTTGTCTTGTGCACCAGCAATTCAACTGCAGTGCGGACATGTCTTTCATTTGCATTGTTGTAAAAATGTATTGCGAACAGGATGGGTTGGGCCGAGAATTACGTTTGGTTTTTCACAGTGTCCCATATGCAAAATGCCGATGGATCATCCAAATTTAGCGGAAGAACTTGCGAATATAAAGGATTTATTTGAAGATGTTAGAAGAAAGGCACTTATGAGATTGGAATATGAAGGATTACACAAGTTAGTTGAATTTTTAAACATTTTTTAACTGTTTTATAAAATAAAAAGAAATGTAGATATTTTAATTTATATTTTGTTTTTGTAGAACGGAAGCAGTAGCAACACCAGGAGGAAGATATTATCGCGAACCAGTTGCTTATGCAATGGATCGTTATGCATATTACGTTTGCTACAAATGTAAAAAGGCCTATTATGGTGGTGAAGCAAGATGCGATGCACAACAGGGTGGAGAATCCTTTGACCCAACAGAGCTCGTGTGTGGCGGTTGTAGCGACGTGGCAAGGGCTCAAATGTGTCCCAAGCACGGGACGGACTTCCTTGAGTACAAATGTCGATACTGCTGCTCGGTGGCAGTCTTTTTCTGCTTTGGCACGACACATTTCTGTAACCCCTGTCACGACGACTTTCAAAGAGTTACTAATATTCCAAAACATTGCTTACCAACTTGTCCTGCTGGTAAATACTTGAAAATATAAATTATTAAAAAGTTATAAACATACTTTGATCTTATTTTCAAAGCAATAAGAACAAACATATAATTAAGTAGATTTTAACTAGATGTTAGAATTGTAAAATATATTAATGAAAATAAAATATTGTGTTGTAGGACCTAAAGCGAAACAATTGGAAGGTGAAGAATGCCCTTTACACGTGAAACATCCACCAACTGGCGAAGAGTTTGCATTGGGTTGCGGGATTTGCCGCAATGCGCACACCTTTTAAATGAAATGAACTAAACAAAATAGAGCTTAACATCAATTAACTCGAATGACCACGATTGCAATCGATTTAATACTAAAAGGACATGCATTTATTGTGAAGACAAAACTTATCAGACGAACGATCGACGTTCCAAATCTTTGCGGCCGTTCTAACATTTTAATAAGATACTTTCCTATGATTTTTTTTACAGAAAAAATGCGAAAAATATGAATGAATATAGCTAGTATTTAATATGGAATTGATAAGATCAACTGTGAAGAATACAAGATGACAGTGTAAATGCATTAGAAATAAATATATATAAATTTCAACTTTAGAAGACACGTTTTTATGAAAAAAAAAAACGAATAATGCGTGAATAGAATATTTTACAAAACAGTTTTTCTGTCTGTTGTGTGAGATACTTGAGTCAAAGAGAGCATCAATACAATGGCCTTTTCCAATGCGTTTTCATTGTAGTTAATTGCTATTTAATGACGAATAACTGTCAAAGTTATTGAACATGACAAATATATCTTGTTAATGGGATCGATGAGTGCGTATGAACGTTTGTGTTGCAAAGAATTATTATATGTATACATAAATGTGTATGTAACAAATCAAGTCAGATATGAGTGTGAATAGGTAATGTGTTTTGAACTTCTATTAAATGTCGCGAAATGATTGTTAGTATTAAAATTAAATTTAACTTTATTGTTTG